>CM019148.1:77820348-77834595 GCA_009733165.1 Naja naja | reverse complement strand
CAGGAGTGCACATAACTGTTACGCCTCTGTAGCATTGATAGCTTCCGTGTTCTCTTCATAAGGCCAGCCCCATGTAAGACACATTGCAGTAGTCCATTTAAAGCCTTCCTGCTTGTCTCCCATGTTTAAGACTTGCTCTTCTTGCTATTAACTTAGATCGGGCAATTAGTCTTGCAACTTTAAGACTTTTGGACTTCAACTCCCAGAACTCCTGGGAGTTGAAGTCCACAAGTCTTAAAGGCTGCCAAGTTTGTAGGCCTGACTTAGATGAGAGGATTGCTGCTGTTCAACAGTCTTCTTTTCTTTTCTTCACTTCATTTTCTATTTTACTCTTGTTCTAACGCTTTCATGTCTCATTTATAAACAAATATTTATACACACATACACAACTCTGCATCTCTTGCAGAGGTGCATTTCTCACTTTTCTTTTTATTTTGTTCCTATTTGTCTATCGCTCTTCACGGATACTAACATTGTATTTCCAAAAGCAAGTGTAAACTTATTGGCTGCCTTTTATTTGTTGAGGTTTCATCACATCTACCATTAGAGGGCACCTGTAGTTCTAGAAATTAAAACAGCCTTTTTTTTTTCATCCACTTTGTCTATAATTTATTCTTATGTAAATAATGTCTTAATTTGTCTCACACTGGCCCCTTTCTCATTTTATCCTTTCTGTTGCTGCATGTAGATTTCCAGAGGATTATATGAGAATGATAAAATGACTGTTTTGGTCAGAAGTTAAGTTTGCATGAAGAGACAGGAGTGCTTCAAGCTCTTTGTTTATTAGTGACTACAGCTCAGAACGAACCCACTTTGGCTGGGCTGCGGCTGCTACTTATAGCCAGCAGCCGCAGTTGCCAGCCAATCAGAGTGCAGGGTTTTCCCACTTTTTAAACCAATCATTTCTTACATTTTACAAGAACAGTTCAAACTAAACCAATGACTTTAAACCTGCATACATAACACCCCTCCCCACTAGGTTCAGTCCATACTCAAACCCCAGCCTATCTAATGTATTCTTTTAAATAGGTGGGGCTCTTACGTACGTTGAGACCTACGTGGTTCAGATGTTTTAAGGTTCTCACCTTGTGAGGGGGGGAAATGTGTCTGCTGACATTTCCTTACTAGGACTTGTAGTAATGGTAGAACCTGTTTGGTTACTACAACCTGGTCTCTCCTCCCAATCCATCTCCAACCCAATGTCAGCACCTAAATCAGGTAATGATGTGCAATCTTCCATTTGTGAAAATGGTTGTTGGTATTGTGACAGGTTTTGGGATGGTTCCTGTCGTGTTAGCTCGTTACACATGGGGTTGATTCTTGCTTGTTCATTACACTCATGATCCTCCCTTCCCCTAGAAGAGGTATGGTATGGGAACTAGAGAGGAACAATTGCGATGTTCCTGAGGTAATCTGGATCTAAGCTGATCAATGTGCCTGCTCCAGAGGACACCATCCTCTGTTTGTACCCTGTAAGATCGAGGGCCTGTGATTTGGGTTATCTCAGCAGGAATCCATAAAGGTTCACCCATAAGGTTCTTAGCATAAACAGAATCACCCACAGTGAATGTGCGAACTTTGCTAGTGGAATCTAGTGGTGCGTTGTGGTGCGTAAGTGGGATGAAGGCGGTCAAGGGGAGACCTGAGTTTCCTACCCATCAACAACTCTGCTGGGGATAAGTTAGTTGATGGGTTGGGAGTGATATGCTGGACACTGAGAAGTTTTTCAACTCTCTCAGTGATATCCCCTGGACCCAATTGCTGAAGTTTTTCCTTGGTAAATCGTACCATACGTTCAGCCCGGCCGTACATTCATGCCCAGGGGCTGTCAGGGCATGTCTGATACCCTGCTGTGCTAGATATGATTCAAAAGGTTGGATGTAAATTGAGGACCATTGTCAGAAACAGTACATCAGGTAACCCGTGAGTTACAAAAAGCTTTTTAAGCTGTTTGATGACAGCATCAGTTGTGGTGGATGCCATAGGGATGACCTCTAGCCATTTGGAATATGCATCTACTATAATAAGGAAAGTGTGCCCTCTGGTAGGGCCAGCAAAATCAATGTGAATCCTGGACCATGGGCCCCTAGGACATTCCCATTCCTGTGTGGGGCGAGAGGTGGGGCAGGCCTGACTACCTGACAGTTGGGACAAGATGCAACCCAGTTTTCAACCATTTTGTCAATACCTGGCCACCATACATAACTCCTGGCCAATCCCTTCATTCTGACAATACCTGGATGACCCTCATGTAACATTTCCAAAACCTCTTTTGCAGTTTTGCAGGAATAACCACCCTGTTACCCCACAAAATACATCCTCTTAATACAGATAATTCAGTTTGCCTGGATTTAAAAGGTTGGGCAAGTTGAGGTAGATCTTGAAGAGGCCAACCTTTCTTAATCCAGCCTATAACAGGAGCCAATAAAGTGTCTTTGGCAGTCTCTCTGGCAATTTCAGCAGCGTGTACTGGAAGCTTGGCAACAGTTTCTAGGAAAAAGGTGTAAGTCTCAGGAGCAAAGTCCTCAGTGTGAGAAGGAAGTGGGCAGCGACTCAAAGCATCTGCATGCCCAATGTCTTTGCCAGGCCTGTGGATGAGTTTGTATGAATAAGCAGCAAGAAATTCAGTCCACCTCAGCATTCTTGGTGACAGGATAGTGGGTGTAGGTTTGTCTCCTGCCACAATGCCTAACAGAGGTTTGTGATCTGTGACAATGGTAAATGTTCTCCCATATAAATACTCATGGAATTTCTTGACAGCTGCAACAATTGCCAAGGCTTCCTTATCCAGTTGGCTGTAGTTCCTCTCTGCTTTGGTCAAGGTGCGAGAGTAAAATGCAATAGGAGCTTCCCTCCGCTGGGAAGCCTGTGGCTCAAACCCCCCACTCCAAAGGGGATGCATCACAAGTCAGTACAACAGGCAAATTCTCAGAGAACTGTATCAGTACAGCATCAGACGTGATTAGTCTTTTAATATTGTTAAATGCAGATTGTTCTTTTCTGCCCCAGACCCACACAGCCTTTTGGCTAATAATCTGTGCAGTGGTTCTGCAATGGTTGCCTTCTGAGGTAGGAACATGTGATAAAAGTTAATGAGTCCAAGGAAGGCTTGCAAATCTGTTTTACATTTTGGTCTAGGGGCTTCTTTGATTGCCTGAACCTTGGCATCTGTGGGGTGGATACCATGCTTGTCAATCATATAGCCCAAGAACTCAACCTTGTCAGTTCTAAGAGTGCATTTTTCTTCCTTGACTTTTAACCCCGCTTTTTGAATCTGGTAAGGACTTCTCTGAGTCTCTCTTGTAACTGAGTGTCATTTTCAGCAGAGATTAACACATCATCAAAGTAAGGTACTACCCTGGCAGTCCTTGGAGCATCCTTTCCATAAGGCTTTGGAAGATGCCTGGTGCCACGCTTACTCCAAACTGTAACCTTTTACATTTGAAAGCACCTCTATGAGTCACAATGGTTTGGGCCTCTGCAGTGGCATCATCAACTGTTAATTGTTGATATGCCTGGGCCAGATCCAATTTGGCAAAGACTGTACCCTGCCAAGTGAATGTAGTAAATGATGCACCACTGGAACTGGATATGCTCTGTTGAAGCGCATGGTTCAATGTCCCCTTATAGTCTCCACAGATTCTCACTGACCCATCAGTCTTGACTGGTGTGACTATGGGTGTCTCCCACCTGGAGTGGTCAGTGGGCTCTAAAACTCCTTGAGCTATTAGTTTATCTAATTGTGCATCAATTTTTCCTTTAAGGCAAATGGGACCCTTCTGGGCTTTAAGCGAATTGGTGGCACCTTGGGATCTAGATTGAAAGTGATAGGGGTCCCCATATACTTGCCCAATCCGTCGCTGAAGACCTCTGGAAACTCAGACTTCAAGGCCTCCTCCCATTCAGTGTTGCTCACGTGATTGATGCCAGTCACCTCGATGCCTAGTGGATTGAACCACTCAAGTCCCAGCAAGCTTGGGCGATCCTTGTCCACGATGGTCAGGGGCAAGCGTTTGGTGTGGCCTTTGAACTTCACGTTGAATTCTCTTGTTCCAACTACTGGAATCTTGTTCCCTTGGTAGTCTTTAAGAGTCAGTGCTTGCTTCTTGAAATGCTTCTTCTGAATGTTTGGGAGTAGTCTGTGAATAGTGTCCCATGACACCATAGATAAATATGAGCCTGAGTCCACTTCCATTTGGCAAGGCCTTCCTTCAATTAGTACCTTGACATGCACTTTTCTGTTATTGATAGAAGAAGAATGACCAATAGTTACTGTCTGATGAGTTTCATTCTTCCCCTTTGCTTCTGTGCTGCCCCATTTTCTCACTGAGGTTGTTGGGCTTGAATTCTTTGTCAGGAAACTTCCTTCTGTTGGGTGGAGTTCTGGATGATTTGCAGACTCTTGCTAGGTGTCCTCTTTTTTTCACAGGAGGCAGATGGTATCTAGGAACTTGCATTCAGTGCGGGGTGGCTTCCCCACAACCTCTGCAGTAGAAATCTTGCCTCTTTCTTCCCAGGTCTTTCTTTTTCCGCTCCATTCTGAGTCTATAAATTCCTTCCTCCACCTCACTACAGTCTGACTCAGAATCTATTTGCTCACAATGAGTTGTTGTGGACTTTTCCACATCAGGATGGCTTGTGGCCTTGTTAATTTTCTTCATGGCTGCTGCTGAGGACTTGGTAGCTTCTGCTGAAGAGGCCTCTTCTATTGCTTCCTTCAGCGTGATCTTAGGTCTTAGTAATAACTTGCTCTGAAGCACCTTGTCTTTAAGGCCCAGAACAAATCGATCGCGCATGGCCTCTTCTAAATTGTTAAATTCACATGCACCCCAATGTCTCTTAAACTTGCCATGAAGTCGTTTACGTTTTCGCTTTCCCCTTGATCCCGGGTAAAACTCGTGTCTCTTAATGAGGCACGATACTTGTGGGGCGTAATGGGCTCTTAACAACTTTTCTAAGTCAGGCCATTCCATTACCTTCCGTCTGCAGCTCCGCCAATGCCTTCGCCATCTTGAAAACTGCCGGACCGCAGTGCGTGAAAAGACCGCCCTCTTCCGCTTCTCGGAAATGTCGGCAAGATCGTTTCCTTCCAGATACATTTGGAAACGATCTGCATCTCTCCCAGTCTTCTGCCGTGTTCTTCTTCAGGGAGATCCCACCTTGTGCCAGTGTTAAGTTTGCATGAAGAGACAGGTGCTTCAAGCTTTTGTTTATTAGTGACTACAGCTCAGAACGAACCCTTTTTGGCTGGGCTGGGCTGCTACTTATAGCCAGCAGCCGCAGTTGCCAGCCAATCAGAGTGCAGGGTTTTCCCGCACTTTTTAAACCAATCATTTCTTACATTTTACAAGAACAGTTCAAACTAACCAATGACTTTAAACCTGCATACATAACAATAACAACATATATAAGTTACATTTCCATGATGCCCATGTACATTGTTAGGAACCAATAACTTATCTTGTATACTGGTGGGCATGGCTTGTATGTAAATATTATAAACATTTATGTAAATATTGATCTTTTTTATTAAAAAAAGAGCAACTTTTACCCAAAAGCAGGCAAAGCAGGCAGGCAGATTGAGTTGCCCACAGAATCACAGATTCACTTAGAGATCTATCTATCTGCAATAGGCTACCTGAGTCTGTCACATAAAATTTGCTTGCAAGCAAACTCATAAAAATTGCTAAGCAGCCACTCACAAAATTAACTCACAACACACCATGTATGTAAATATTGAATTTTTATTAAAAAGAGCAACTTTT
The DNA here is from genome assembly GCA_009733165.1 of Naja naja. NCBI lineage: Eukaryota > Metazoa > Chordata > Lepidosauria > Squamata > Elapidae > Naja > Naja naja. The sequence goes on along the minus strand of CM019148.1, from coordinate 77,828,830 downwards.
ACCCAAAGCAGGCAGGCAGATTGAGTTGCTCACAGAATCACAGATTAATTTAGAGATCTACCTATCTACAATAGGCTACCTGAGTCTGCACTGAAAACTTTCAGGAAGGTTAGAAACAAGCTTTGAGATTATCAAACCAAAAATCCGGATCCTGCACTGCCATCTCCTGGCACAGCAGAACAGCTAATGGTTGGGGATAAAAAGGAAAAATTGCACCTGAAACCAGGCAAGTTGGATGGCCTGCATGCCCAGGTACTTGCGAGTGGGTGGGGAGAGAAGCGGGGTCAGCCAGTGAGAATGATTGCACGGTTCTCAGACAGGACAGTCGTCTGTGGCGTTTGCAAAAATCATCAGCTGTGCCACCTGGACAGCTGACAAGCACTGTGCTCTGGTGCACAGTGTTTGAGAAGTCCCTTTTCTTGCTTTTCAATCTGCTGTGCTGCACAAAGCAGCTGAGGAGGCAAAAGCAGGGAATAAAGGACAGCCTAGAGCCCGGGCAGGTGGGTGGGCCAAACACTGAACTGGTTCATGTCAGCTGCTCTTCGCAGCTACAGGTTCTATAGAACTGGGCCGGACCGGTAGCATCCCACCCCTGACTGCCATTTTTTGTCATTCCAGCTCCTGCAGGGGCAGGTAAGTACCTGCAATGTACAAAGAATGGCAATCCATTGCATAGTAGCAATGACTAGGTGATTTTTAGGCCTTCACTGTCTGCTGTCCAGGTCCCCCACTGTGGATGGACACAGGCTCTGCTTCACCAAATATTAATTGATTGATTGATTTAATTTATATGCTATGTTCTTGTAAGCTGACCCTTTTCACTTTTAACATACAAGTTTGCCCAAGAAAAATCCTCTGCTTTTTCTATGCTTTTGGTATGTGAAAGAAAAGGTGAGGACATAAACAGCCTGTCACTCTGATGCAACATTTAACTGCATATGGAATTTCCAGTTTTTCAGAAAATATTGTAAGAATAAAGACCATTGCTTATACTCTTTGGCTTAAACTTACTTAAATTTACTTTCAATCACTTGTAGAAAATCCTGCTTCTAAAAAAACAAAAGAAAGTATTTCCTTGTAAGTATGGTATGTTTTGGAAAAGGCTGACATGAAGAAATAAATACTATTCCATCACAATAAAGCAGACCATTGTTAAGAGATGACAGAGCTAAATTCATTTTTCTGTGATCAAAGAAGAGTCTAAAGTCAAAGCGTTTGGCTAGACATGCTCTGGCATGCCATAGCATGACTTGAGAGCTGAAGACAGAGATGGGATCCATTTTAGGATTGGATTTCAGATGTTTTAATTGAGAAATTGCTGCCTTAAATTTCTGCTTCGCCTAAGACATCCATTTTGTGTTATACCTGGTTAGAATTTTTATAGTCAGGATGCAAAAATCTTGGTGACCACCATATACAGAGATGCAGAAAACTTTAACACAGATTTTTGCAGTCCAAATATAGGTGAAACTCGAAAAACTAGAATATCGTGCAAAAGTTCATTTATTTCAGTAATGCAACTTAAAAGGTGAAACTAATATATGAGATAAACTCATTACATGCAAAGCAAGATAGTTCAAGCCGTGATTTGCCATAATTGTGATGATTATGGCTTACAGCTCATGAAAACCCCAAATCTACAATCTCAGAAAATTAGAATATTGTGAAAAGGTGCAATATTCTAGGCTCAAAGTGTCCCACTCTAATCAGCTAATTAAGCCATAGCACCTGCAAAGGGTTCCTGAGCCTTTAAATGGTCTCTCAGTCTGGTTCAGTAGGAATCACAATCACGGGAAAGACTGCTGACCTGACAGTTGTGCAGAAAACCATCATTGACACCCTCCATAAGGAGGGAAAGCCTCAAAAGGTAATTGCAAAAGAAGTTGGATGTTCCCAAAGTGCTGTATCAAAGCATATTAATAGAAAGTTATGTGGAAGGAAAAGTGGGAAGAAGTGTGCACAAGCAGCAGGAATGACCGCAGCCTGGAGAGGATTGTCAGGAAAAGGCCATTCAAAAGTGTTGGGGACTTTCACAGGTAGTGGACTGAGGCTGGGGTCAGTGCGTCAAGAGCCACCACACACAGATGGATCCTGAACATGGGCTTCAAATGTTGTATTCCTCTTGTCAAGCCACTCCTGAACAACAAACAACGTCAGAAGCGTCTTACCTGGGCTAAAGAAAACCAGACCTGGTCTGTTGCTCAGCGGTCCAAAGTCCTCTTTTCTGATGAGAGCAACTTTTGCATCTCATTTGGAAACCAAGGACCCAGAGTCTGGAGGAAGAATGGAGAGGCACACACTGCAAGATGCTTGAAGCCCGGTGTGAAGTTTCTACAGTCTGTGTTCATTTCGTCATCTGCTCGTGTTGGTCCACTGCTTCATTAAGTCCAGGGTCAATGCAGCAGTCTACCAGGAGATTTGGGAGCACTTCATGCTTCCTTCCGCAGATGAGTTTTATGGGGATGCTGACTTCATTTTCCAGCAGGACTTGGCACCTGCCCACACTGCCAAAAGCACCAAAATCTGGTTCAATGACTGTGGGATTACTGTGCTTGATTGGCCAGCAAACTCACCTGACCTGAACCCTATAGAGAATCTATGGGGCATCGCCAAGAGAAAGATGAGAGACATGAGACCGAACAATGCAGAAGAGCTGAAGGCCGCTATTGAAGCATCCTGGTCTTCCATAACACCTCAGCAGTGCCACAGGCTGATAGCTTCCATGCCATGCCACATTGAGGCAGTAAGTGCTGCAAAAGGGGCCCAAACCAAGTACTGAGTACATATGCATGGTTATACTTTTCAGAGGTCCGATATTGTTCTATGTACAATCCTTGTTTTATTTATTGCATGTCATATTCTAATTGTCTGAGATTGTGGATTTGGGGTTTTCATGAGCTGTAAGCCATAATCATCACAATTATGGGAAATCACGGTTTGAACTATCTTGCTTTGCATGTAATGAGTCTATCTCATATATTAGTTTCACCTTTTACGTTGGATTACTGAAATAAATGAACTTTTGCACGATATTCTAATTTTTCGAGTTTCACCTGTATGACAATCTTTTTCTTAATCCCCATCTAAAAATGAAACCAAATAAAGTTAGTGCATAATCTCTACCACTCGTTCAATAACTTTTATTCAATTGTCAATGGAATCATTTGAAATAGAAACTTGATCCCTGGAAGAATATTTATTTTCATTGTTTATGTTCTTCATAACCAGGACAAGTCTGACTTTCATCTTACAATCTGAAATTATACTTTTTCAAAATTAGTAAATAGTTGTTCTTGAATAAATTTTTACTATGTTTTGTTAAGTAGATTCCCAAACAGAATAACAGATTTGGACTTAATTGACAACATTTTATTACAATATTGTTGTTCTTAATATTGTTGATCTAACTGTTTTGAATGCCAGAGTTTTTCTAATAATATGATGGTATTTTCAGCACAACCTTTGCACTCTTGAATCTTCTGAAACATGCAGTACAGTATGACCCCTGGACAAGGCTGCCTTAGAAGCATCATGTTGAACTGAACAAGGTTAAAAAAACTATTGCCTGATATTTCACTAATCCTCGCATCAATCCAACTCATATCTCATACTTGTCTGAAAACAAATTCTTGGGGAAACTGGGAAAACTCAGAAAAAAAACTAGCCATATCAGATGTATACATTGTTTCAAGATCTAGGGGTATTTCTCCAGTGGTGGGATTCAAACTTTTTTACTACCAGTTCTGTGGGCGTGGCTTGGTGGGTGTGGCTTAGTGGGCATGGCTTGGCGGGCATAGCAGGGGAAGGATATTGTAAAATCTCCATTCCTTCCCCACTCCAGGGAAGGATATTGCAAATTCTCCATTCCCTCTCCACTCCTGGGGGAAGGTTACTGCAAAATCCCATTCCCTCCCCACCCCACTGACCTGCTTTCCAGCTCCATTCTCCTGTGCAGGGCAACAAAAGAAGACCCAGCCAATCAGCTGGGACTTGGGAGGCAGAGAATAGATGGGGGTGGGGCCTGTCAGAGGTAGTAATTGTCGGTTCTCCAAACTACTCAAAATTTCCACTACCGGTTCTCCAGAACTGGTCAGAACCTGCTGAATACCACCTCTGTATTTCTCCATGGAATACCATCTTTCCAAGCATATTAGAATGTGGAGCCAGACCTTTCCAGAGATTTTCCTGGGAAAGCCTTCATTAATGCCTTCATACCATCTTGCCCACTTGAAGTGAGAAAGTTTGCAATATTACCCTTTGGGACATGGAAATGCAACAATTTCATTTCTCTGTGCTGAGCTGACTGATGGCCAATACTCTAAGTCCAAACAGGGACAAATTTCCAGTAGTTTCCACTTGAGTAAACTAATGTGTACTTCATTAGTTCCAGGTCAGCCATGTTTCTTTGAAGACATTTCACGTACAACAGAATGCTGTTCAAATCATTCATGGCAATGTACAAGGCATGAATGTCGAAAAAGAATTCAAGGAAAAGAACACATCTACACAAAACTAGTATAACATGAATAAATCACTATACACTAAAAATCTTCCCCATACCCATAACTGTTCTGTGTGAAATGATATGTTGAAGAGAAGAAAATTCTAATTACTTGGGTGGAAAATCTATGATCCTCCAATTACTGATGGACTTCAACCGCTATCAACTCTAGCCAAAATGACTACAGATAGTCCTTGACTTTTGACCACAACTGGGGCCAAACCTTTCATCGCTAAGCAAAATAGTTGTTAAGTGAGCTGCATCTGATTTTATGACCTTTTAGGCACGAACTGCTAGCAGTCTGCAAATTCAGAAGCAAATGTATTATTTGTGAATTTTATGAAAACCGGGTACAGTATAATAGCTATCATATTTCTCCACTTTTTGTACTGATTTTAAAACAATTGAAGGGAATGTATGTTATGAATAGAATAGTTGTATTACAGCTTGGAGAAGAAGAAATGGCAACTGAAAATGGTGCTGAGAAACGCAGAACTGAAACCACAGTGAAGAACAAAGAATTGGCAAGTAGACTGGCTCTGCAAACCTCTCTGGACAAAGAGAAGATGGGAGATTGCCCACAAGTGCTTCCAACAGTTGCTTCTCATGAGGACACCACAAGACAGTACATTTGAGTACTGGGAGATGAAGAAATAGCAATCTTGCTCAAATCATGATTAGCGTCTAAAACAGGGTGGCAAAGCTCTCGAGTCAGCAATGTGCCAAAATGAATTATGCTCTTTATATTATATTATATTATTATTATATTATATTATTTTGTATACTGTGGCTCTGCCACATTTGGATTTTGTTATGTTGCTTCTGAGGAGGGATCTGAGGAGAGATTTCAGCGTGTAGTCCGCCCTTCGCTCATCCCGCCTCCATCCTCGAGAATGCACGAAGCCACGAAGCAGGGGTGGATGCTCTCTGAGACAGTTAAAATTAGCTCTTTGTGTCAAACTTGTTCACCCTGGTCTAAAGAACTCCCATGTTTGCATACTTCCTTTTCTAACTACAGTCACAAAATGTTTATTAATTACTTTTCAGCTGTTAGAACCCGTTGGATCCATATGTCTGAAAAGACTGGATCAGTTAATTAGCATTTTGCTGTTTTTTTAATAAACAGCAAAATGCTAATTAAGATTTTAGTTCTAGAAAGTTATGAATAGATTAGATTCAAATCAGATAAACTTGAAATAATACATTGGAATTAATTATAAAGAATCCTTCCTGAGGGCAAGTTGATGTGTTTTGAATTGTTTCTATGAATAAGAAGAGTTCTTTGCCTTATCTTTTTTGTACAGTTAATAGTAAACAAGCGTTTATTAATGGCAATTGCAAAAAAATAAAGCTGGTTAGAAGTACAATCTCTGGGCATCTGTGGAACCAATAATTGCTATATAATGTGAATGAATGCAGGAGATGAGATAATTCTCTTAAAAGTTCCCCTGTGATTTCCTTTTTGTGTCCATTGCATAAAAATGGAACATATTTTGAATGTCTTGAGTTAGCCACAGGCAGCTTTGGATAATGAAGCTCGCTGTTTGAATGAATTAATTTTATGATCCATGTGAATGATCATAACTAAGTTGCCTTCCATAAATAATTGACAAAGGCATTCTTTTCATTATGATGAGCACAGAAGCTGGCACACTGAATAATATAAAACCTCGAACATAATCTGCTATTTTCTCTTGGCTTCACCAGGACAGTCTGTTTGGATCATGACAAACTGAGCTTAGTTGAAACAGGGTGAATGAACTTCAGTCAACTAAAACATATATGTATTATTCCAAATCAGATGAATATCTGCTTCCACTGGACTAATATGAATTGCACAGCAGTCATTAATGTACAAGGCTTAGCAAGACTATTTTTCACTCAAAGAAAGAGCCTGTATTAGAATTGCTAAAATGTAACCATGTTCTTAAATCCACGGAATAGGAAATAGCTATGCAGTGAATTCTCATTGGATCAACCTGCTAAACTGTATTTAGAACTTAACTTTTGAATTTTCAGATGGTTATGCTGGCTGGATATAATGAAAGTTGTATTCCCACAAATGATATTGTGTTAGAAAAAAATTGATTTTTGGACTGTGTACAAAGCGGATTGACATTAATGTTAAAAAATGGTGACTGCTTACTTTATGGCTTATTCTTCCAATATCAGTTTCTTAAATCTTTTGGTAATAGGTGATCCCACAACAAGTACCTCAATTTTTCCTCTAAAAGGTGTGTTTATTAGTGCCATTGTCTTGTTGTAGATTAAGAGACACCTGCCCTCCTCAACCCCATTTTGTACACATCTATTTTTACCTGTTATTAAGACAGAATATAATTCAAAATAAAGCCTATATACTCTTCATTTACTATTTTATTATTAATATATGGATTTCTTACCTAGAGATGGAAATTTAAGGCTCATTGGGGTTTCTTATTTTTGGGGTTACATTTTGCAGAGAAAATTGTTTGCAATTCTTCTGACTTGTATGCCATTGTGTTGACACCAGGATGACTCAGCCAGTATTTCATCAGTCATAATTGTTTTAGATTGTGTTTTACCCAGTCTTATGATGTGTACTAACTATTTGGAGATCTGAGACTCATCACATGCTTTTGGGAACTGCGTCCTTCCTGGATCATAGCATTGTCAAAAACACCTTTACTATCTGGACTATCTGGCTTTGGCACTGGTTAAAATGGCTGCGTAGATACTTCTAATTTGCTTCAAGGCTGGCTCCAATATTTAGGAAACAGCCCGTCCCACCTGAGTTTGCACTAGGCCTACTCATTCCTGATTCTGAAGCATGAGTCATGAGGTCTGTTCTCTCATTGGATAACATGGAGGTGGGGGGATTGCCTAAAAAATGAAAACAGAAGAAAATTTCCAGGAATGCTGGGGGATTGTAAAGAGATGAAAATTGTTCAATTTCCCAGAAATCACTGCAGAGATTTTTTGATTTTTTTTAATAATCCAATTGAGTAATACATCCATAAGATACTTGCTTTTAATTTCAATGAACTGGCATTTATTGAGATGTTAGATTGTTCTGGAATGTTAAAGGATGCTTTATTTCATAATAATCAGAGCAGTTCAGAATGATCAGAATACTTCTGTAGTATTTCCAAAACTTTGAGTACAGGTAATCCTCAATTTATGACCACAATTGAGCCCACAATTTATGTTGCTAAATGAGACAGTTTTTGCCTCATTTTATGACCTTTCTTACCACAGTTGTTAAGTGAATCACTGCAGCTGTTAAGTTGGTAACACAGTTGTTAAGCGAATCTGGCTTCTACATTGACTTTGCTTGTCAGAAGGTAACAAATGGTGATTATGTGACCTTGGGACACTACAACCATCATAAATAATTCAGATGCTTGGCAAATAACCACTTGCCAAAAATCTGGATTTTGATGATGTATTTGGGGGGATGCGGCAACAGTTACAAGTGTGAAAAATGGTCATAAGTCACTTTTTTCAGTGTTGTCGTAACTTCAAATGGTCATTAAATGAACTGTTGTAAATTGAGGACTACCTGTAATTCTTGGTGGGTGCAGATCATCTCCCTTTCTTGTGACAAAAGACATTTTGATCTACTATTCAAAAAATAACTTAGCTTGTTTTTTATGGTATAGATATTACAATATTTTATAATATTAGAAAATCGATAATTATTTATTTTCAAAGGTAAATTTAGAAACCTAGTTGACTTTTGATTAGTATATGACATATCAATAGTTTCCTCCTCTGTTCTTTCTTTTTGCACTTATGAATGCATTTCTTTCTTGCTCTATTTTATTTAGAGAGGGCTGTAAAGCACTGTGAAGCAGTATATAAATCTAAGTGCTATTGCTATTGCTATTTTCTAATTTTTCTATCTTTTCTGTAAACTTTTTAAGCAACAATAATACAATTTTTAAAAAATCAATAAAATAAAAACTGATCAATGATAGATGAGGAGGATCAAAGAGATGA
>CM019148.1:77570587-77819348 GCA_009733165.1 Naja naja | reverse complement strand
GGGTTCAAGCATCTTGCAGTGTGTGCCTCTCCATTCTTCCTCCAGACTCTGGGGTCCTTGGTTTCCAAATGAGATAAAAAGTGCTCTCATCAGAAAAGAGAGCTTTGGACGCTGAGCAACAGACCAGGTCTGGTTTCTTTGTAACCCAGGTAGGCGCTTCTGGCGTTGTTTGTTGTTCAGGAGTGGCTTGACAAGAGGAATACAACATTTGAAGCCCATGTTCAGGATCCATCTGTGTGTGGTGGCTCTTGGCGCACTGACCCCACCTCAGTCCACTACCTGTGAAAGTCCCCAACACTTTTGAATGGCCTTTTCCTGACAATCCTCTCCAGGCTGCGGTCATTCCTGCTGCTTGTGCACTTTTTCTTCCACACTTTCCCTTCACATAACTTTCTATTAATATGCTTTGATACAGCACTTTGGGAACATCCAACTTCTTTTGCAATTACCTTTGAGGCTTTCCCTCCTTATGGAGGGTGTCAATGATGGTTTCTGCACAACTGTCAGGTCAGCAGTCTTTCCGTGATTGTGATTCCTACTGAACCAGACTGAGAGACCATTTAAAGGCTCAGGAACCCTTTGCAGGTGCTATGGCTTAATTAGCTGATTAGAGTGGGACACTTGAGCCTAGAATATTGCACCTTTTCACAATATTCTAATTTTCTGAGATTGTAGATTTGGGGTTTTCATGAGCTGTAAGCCATAATCATCACAATTATGGCAAATCACGGCAGAACTATCTTGCTTTGCATGTAATGAGTTTATCTCATATATTAGTTTCTGCTTTTAAGTTGCATTACTGAAATAAATGAACTTTTGCACGATATTCTAGTTTTTGAGTTTCACCTATATTTGGACTGCAAAAATCTGTGTTAAGTTTTCATCTCTGTATATGGTTGGTCACCAAGATTTTTGCATCCTGACTATAAAATTCTAACCAGGTATAACACAAAATGGATGTCTTAAAAGTGAGAAAAAGGGGCAGCAATTTCTCAATTAAAACATCTGAATCATCAATCCTAAAATGGATCCCATCTCTGTCTTCAGCTCTCATCATCTATGGCATGCCTAGCATCTCATCCAGCTATCTTGACTGACTTTAGACTCTTCTTTGATCACAGAAAATGAATTTAGCTCTGTCATCTCTTAACAATGGTCTGCTTTATTGTGATGGAATAGTTTTATTTCTTCATGTCAGCCTTTTAAAACATACCATACTTACAAAGGAAATACTTTTTGTTTTTTTTTAGAAGCAGGATTTTCTACAAGTGATTGAAAGTAAATTTAAGTAAGTTTAAGCCAAAGAGTATAAGCAATGGTCTTTATTCTTACAATATTTTCTGAAAAACTGGAAATTCCATATGCAGTTAAATGTTGCATCAGAGTGACAGGCTGTTTATGTCCTCACCTTTTCTTTCACATACCAAAAGCATAGAAAAAGCAGAGGATTTTTCTTGGGCAAACTTGTATGTTAAAAGTGAAAAGGGTCAGCTTACAAGAACATAGCATATAAATTAAATCAATCAATCAATTAATATTTGGTGAAGCAGAGCCTGTGTCCATCCACAGTGGGGGACCTGGACAGCAGACAGTGAAGGCCTAAAAATCACCTAGTCGTTGCTACTATGCAATGGATTGCCATTCTTTGTACATTGCAGGTACTTACCTGCCCCTGCAGGAGCTGGAATGACAAAAAATGGCAGTCAGGGGTGGGATGCTACCGTCGGCCCAGTTCTATAGAACCTGTAGCTGCGAAGAGCAGCTGACATGAACCAGTTCAGTGTTTGGCCCACCCACCTGCCCGGGCTCTAGGCTGTCCTTTATTCCCTGCTTTTGCCTCCTCAGCTGCTTTGTGCAGCACAGCTAAGATTGAAAAAGCAAGAAACAAGAGGACTTTCAAACACTGTGCACCAGAGCACAGTGCTTGTCAGCTGTCCAGGTGGCACAGCTGATGATTTCTTGCAAACGCTGCACAGACGACTGTCCTCAGTTCGGAGAACCGGCAAATCATTCCACTGGCTGACCCCGCCCCTCCCCATACCCTCGTTACCTGGCATGCGAGCCATCCAACTTGCCTGGTTTGGTAAGTTGCTATTTTTCCTTTTTATCCCCCAACCATTAGCTGTTCTGCTGTGCCAGGAGATTTAGATTAGATAGAAAGCAGGAAATCCTTGGATTTCTTGCTTTCTAGATAATCTAAAAGCAGAGCCGAACCTTCCTTAGGACTGAAGCTTTTCAGTGCAGACTCAGGTAGCCTATTGTAGATAGGTAGATCTCTAAATTAATCTGTGATTCTGTGAGCAACTCAATCTGCCTGCCTGCTTTGGGGTAAAAGTTGCTCTTTTTTTAATAAAAAAATTCAATATTTACATACATGGTGTGTTGTGAGTTAATTTTGTGAGTTGGCTTGCTAGCAAATTTTATGAGTTTGCTTGCAAGCAAATTTTATGTGACAGACTCAGGTAGCCTATTGCAGATAGATAGATCTCTAAGTGAATCTGTGATTCTGTGGGCAACTCAATCTGCCTGCCTGCTTTGCCTGCTTTTGGGTAAAAGTTGCTCTTTTTTTAATAAAAAAGATCAATATTTACATAAATGTTTATAATATTTACATACAAGCCATGCCCACCAGTATACAAGATAAGTTATTGGTTCCTAACAATGTACATGGGCATCATGGAAATGTAACTTATATATGTTGTTATTATTATTATTATGTATGCAGGTTTAAAGTCATTGGTTAGTTTGAACTGTTCTTGTAAAATGTAAGAAATGATTGGTTTAAAAGTGCTGGAAAACCCTGCACTCTGATTGGCTGGCAACTTCTGCTGCTGGCTTAGTAGCAGCCACAGCCCAGCAAAGTGGGTTTATTCTGAGCTGTAGTCACTAATAAACAAAAAGCTTGAAGCACTCCGTGTCTGTCTCTTCATGCAAACTTAACACTGGCAACAAGGTGGGATCTCCCTGAAGAAGAGGAACAGAAGAAGAAGAGAGATGGCTGCGCTGAACATACCCCAGCCCGTTCGATCCAACGGCAGAAGACTGGGAGTAAATATGCAGATCATTTCAAATGTATCTGGAAGAAGCGATCTTGCCGACATTTCAAAGGCGGAAGAAGCGGTCTTTCTCGCTGCGGTCGGCAGTTTTCAAGATGGCGGCATGGCAGGCTAGCTGCAGCGTGAAGGTAATGGAATAGCCTGACGAAAGTTGTTAAGCCCATTATGCCCCACAAGTATCGTGCCTCATTAGAGAACCACGAGTTTTACCGTCAGGATCAAGGGAAGCAACGTGCGACTTCATGGCAAGTTTAAGAGACACTGGGGGTGCATGAATTTAACATTTAGAAGAGGCCATCTTGAATCGATTTGTTCTGGGCCTTAAGACAAGGTGCTTCAGAGCAAGTTATTACTAAGACATAAGATCACGCTGAAGGAAGCAATAGAAGAGGCCTCTTCAGCAGAAGCTACCAAGTCCTCAGCAGCAGCCATGAAGAAAATTAACAAGGCCACAAGCCATCCTGATGTGGAAAAGTCCACAACAACTCATTGTGAGCAAATAGATTCTGAGTCAGACTGTAGTGAGGTGGAGGAAGGAATTTATAGACTCAGAATGGAGCAGAAAAAGAAGACCTGGAAGAAAGAGGCAAGATTTCTGCAGAGGTTGTGGGAAACCCCTGCACTGAATGCAAGTTCCTAGATACCATCTGCCTCCGTTGTGAAAAAAGGGACACTTAGCAAAGTCTGCAGATCATCCAGAACTCCACCCAACAGAAGGAAGTTTCCTGACAAAAAATTCAAGCCCAACAACCTCAGTGAGAAAATGGGGCGCAGAAACAAAAAGGGAAGAATGAAACTCATCAGACAGTAACTATGGTCATTCTTCTTCTATCAATAACAGAAAACTGCATGTCAAGGTACTAATTGAAGCTTGTACTTCCTTGCCAAATGGAAGTGGACTCAGGCTCATATTTATCTATGGTGTCATGGGACACTATTCACAGACTACTCCCAAACATTCAGAAGAAGCATTTCAAGAAGCAAGCACTGACTCTTAAAGACTACCAAGGGAACAAGATTCCAGTAGTTGGAACAAGAGAATTCAACGTGAAGTTCAAAGGCCACACAAACACTTGCCCCTGACCATCATGGACAAGGATCGCCCAAGCTTGCTGGGACTTGAGTGGTTCAATCCACTAGGCATCGAGGTGACTGGCATCAATCACGTGAGCAACTGAATGGGAGGAGGCCTTGAAGTCTGAGTTTCCAGAGGTCTTCAGCAGACGGATTGGGCAAGTATATGGGACCCCTATCACTTTCAATCTAGATCCCAAGGTGCCACCAATTAGCTTAAAGCCCAGAAGGGTCCCATTTGCCTTAAAGGAAAAAATTGATGCACAATTAGATAAACTAATAGCTCAAGGAGTTTTACAGCCCACTGACCACTCAGGTGGGAGACACCCATAGTCACACCAGTCAAGACTGATGGGTCAGTGAGAATCTGTGGAGACTATCAGGGGACATTGAACCATGCGCTTCAACAGAGCACATATCCAGTTCCAGTGGTGCATCATTTACTACATTCACTTGGCAGGGTACAGTCTTTGCCAAATTGGATCTGGCCAGCATATCAACAATTAACAGTTGATGATGCCACTGCAGAGGAAAACCATTGTGACTCATAGAGGTGCTTTCAAATGTAAAGGTTACAGTTTGGAGTAAGCGTGGCACCAGGCATCTTCCAAAGCCTTATGGAAAGGATGCTCCAGGACTGCCAGGGTGTACCTTACTTTGATGATGTGTTAATCTCTGCTGAAAATGACACTCAGTTGCAAGAGAGACTCAGAGAAGTCCTTACCAGATTCAAAAAAGGGGTTAAAAGTCAAGGAAGAAAATGCACTCTTAGAACTGACAAGGTTGAGTTCTTGGGCTATATGATTGACAAGCATGGTATCCACCCAACAGATGCCAAGGTTCAGGCAATCAAAGAAGCCCCTAGACCAAAATGTAAAACAGATTTGCAAGCCTTCCTTGGACTCATTAACTTTTATCACATGTTCCTACCTCAGAAGGCAACCATTGCAGAACCACTGCACAGATTATTAGACAAAAAGTCTGCATGGGTCTGGGGCAGAAAAAAGAACAATCTGCATTTAACAATATTAAAAGACTAATCATGTCTGATGCTGTACTGATACAGTTCTCTGAGAATTTGCCTGTTGTACTGACTTGATGCATCCCCCTTTGGAGTGGGAGGGGTTTGAGCCACAGGCTTCCCAGCTGAGGAAGCTCCCTATTGCATTTTACTCTCAGACCTTGACCAAAGCAGAGATGAACTACAGCCAACTGGACAAGGAAGCCTTGGCAATTGTTGCAGCTGTCAAGAAATTCCATGAGTATTCATATGGGAGAACATTTACCATTGTCACAGATCACAAACCTCTGTTAGGCATTGTGGCAGGAGACAAACCTACACCCACTATCCTGTCACCAAGAATGCTGAGGTGGACTGAATTTCTTGCTGCTTATTCATACAAACTCATCTACAGGCCTGGCAAAGACATTGGGCATGCAGATGCTTTGAGTCACTGCCCACTTCCTTCTCACACTGAGGACTTTGCTCCTGAGACTTATACCGTTTTTCTAGAAACTGTTGCCAAGCTTCCAGTACACGCTGCTGAAATTGCCAGAGAGCCTGCCAAAGACACTTTATTGGCTCCTATTATAGGCTGGATTAAGAAAGGTTGGCCATTTCAAGATCTACCTCAACTTGCCCAACCTTTTAAATCCAGGCAAACTGAACTATCTGTATTAAGAGGATGTATTTTGTGGGGTAACAGGGTGGTTATTCCTGCAAAACTGCGAAAAGAGGTTTTGGAAATGTTACATGAGGGTCATCCGGGTATTGTCAGAATGAAGGGATTGGCCAGGAGTTATGTATGGTGGCCAGGTATTGACAAAATGGTTGAACACTGGGTTGCATCCTGTCCCAACTGTCAGGAAGTCAGGCCTGCCCCACCTCTCACCCCCAAACAGGAACGGGAATGTCCTAGGGGCCCATGGTCCAGGATTCACATTGATTTTGCTGGCCCTACCAGAGGGCACACTTTCCTTATTATAGTAGATGCATATTCCAAATGGCTAGAGGTCATCCCTATGGCATCCACCACAACTGAAGCTGTCATCAAACAGCTTAAAAGCTTTTGTAACTCACGGGTTACCTGATGTACTCGTTTCTGACAATGGTCCTCAATTTACATCCAACCTTTTGAATCATATCAGCACAGCAGGGTATCAGACATGCCCTGACAGCCCCTGGGCATCCTTTCGCTAATGGCAGGCTGAACGTATGGTACGATTTACCAAGGAAAAACTTCAGCAATTGGGTCAGGGATATCACTGAGAGAGTTGAAAAACTTCTCAGTGTCCAGCATATCACTCCTAACCCATCAACTAACTTATCCCCAGCAGAGTTGTTGATGGGTAGGAAACTCAGGTCTCCCCTTGACCGCCTTCATCCCACTTACAGCACCCAACGCACCACTAGATTCCACTAGCAAAGTTCGACGTTCACTGTGGGTGATTCTGTTTATGCTAAGAACCTTATGGGTGAACCTTTATGGATTCCTGCTGAGATAACCCAAATCACAGGCCCTCGATCTTACAGGGTACAAAGAGAGGATGGTGTCCTCTGGAGCAGGCACATTGATCAGCTTAGATCCAGATTACCTCAGGAACATCGCAATTGTTCCTCTCTAGTTCCCATACCTATACCTATTCTAGGGGAAGGGAGGATCATGAGTGTAATGAACAAGCAAGAATCAACCCCATGTGTAACGAGCTAACACGACAGGAGCCATCCCAAAACCTGTCACAATACCAACAACCATTTTCACAAACGGATGATTGCACATCATACCTGATTAGGTGCTGACATTGGGTTGGAGATGGATTGGAGAAGAGACCAGGTTGTAGTAACCAAACAGGTTCTACCATACTACAAGTCCTAGTAAGGAAATGTCAGCAGACACATTTCCACCCTCACAAGGTGAGAACCTTAAAACATTCTGAACCAGGAAATGTCAGCAGACACATTTCCACCCTCACAAGGTGAGAACCTTAAAACATCTGAACCACGTGGGTCTCAACGTAAGAGCCCCACCTATTTAAAAGAATACATTAGATAGGCTGGGGTTTGAGTATGGACTGAACCTAGTGGGGAGGGGTGTTATGTATGCAGGTTTAAAGTCATTGGTTTACTTTGAACTGTTCTTGTAAAATGTAAGAAATGATTGGTTTAAAAAGTGCGGGAAAACCCTGCACTCTGATTGGCTGGCAACTGCGGCTGCTGGCTATAAGTAGCAGCAGCCCAGCCAAAGTGGGTTCGTTCTGAGCTGTAGTCACTAATAAACAAAAAGTTTGAAGCACTCTGTGTCTGTCTCTTCATGCAAACTTAACAGTTATATATAATAATTAGCCAATCTCATTTGATTTCTTGACTATTTTTCTTTCTTCTCTTTTCTGACCAAAACAGTCATTTTATCATTCTCATATAATCCTCTGGAAATCTACATGCAGCAACAGAAAGGATAAAAATGAGAAAGGGGCCAGTGTGAGACAAATTAAGACATTATTTACATAAGAATAGTAATTATAGACAAAGTGGATAGAAAAAAAAGGCTGTTTTAATTTCTAGAACTACAGTGCCCTCTAATGGTAGATGTGATGAAACCTCAGCAAATAAAAGGCAGCCAATAAGTTTACACTTGCTTTTGGAAATACAATGTTAGTATCCGTGAAGAGCGATAGACAAATAGGAACAAAATAAAAAGAAAAGTGAGAAATGCTGCCTCTGCAAAAGAGATGCAGAGTTGTGTATGTGTGTATAAATATTTGTTTATAAATGAGACATGAAAGCGTCAGAACAAGAGTAAAATAGAAAATGAAGTGAAGAAAAGAAAAGAAGACTGTTGAACAGCAGCAATCCTCTCATCTAAGTCAGAGGCCTACAAACTTGGCAACTTTAAGACTTGTGGACTTCAACTCCCAAGATTCAAGTCTTAAAGTTGCCAAGTTTGGGGACCCCGATCTAAGTTAATAGCAAGAAGAGCAAGTCTTAAAACATGGGAGACAAGCAGGAAGGCTTTAAATGGACTACTGCAATGTGTCTTACATGGGGCTGGCCTTGAAGAGAACACGGAAGCTACAAATGCTACAGAACGTAACAGTTATGTGCACTCCTGGGTGTGCATGTTACACCTCTGCTCCGTGAACTGCTTTGGTTGCCAGTTTGCTTCTGCATGCAAGTCAAGATCTTGGTTGTAATTCTAAAAGTCCTTCATTGCAAGAGACCAGATTATTTAATTCATCGCCTCTCCCCAGCTATACTTACCCATCCCATCAAGTCTAGTAGGAGACTAACGCTTTTCCATCCATCTGACAAGACCCAAGGTAGAGAACTTTTTCTGCCATAGTGCCTGTCCTTTGGAACATCATCTACCTGGATATTAGATTTGACTGGAGACTGAAGAATCCTGCTGGCCTTTTTCAAGGCCTTCAAGGCATGGTTTTGTCATGGGGTTTGGAGATCTACATATATGGCTGAGCTTGTGAGAAATGGTTATTTGATTTGTTGTTGGTGGTTCTGTTCTGTTTTTATTTTGGCTATTGATTCTGTTTGTGCAGCTTTATGTGTTTGATTTTTTAAAATTGTTGTTAGCCATCTAGAGTTATGAGTGTGAGGTGGGTGGCTATTATAAATTAAAATAATAACATTGTTTTATACAAAAGGGGATATTTCCTGTTAAAAACATTTGTTTTACAACACAAAACTTTAGACTTACATTAAGATTGAGTCTAGTTCCCTTTCTCTGTGTGCACATGCTGTACACAAATTGTACAATCTGTATTACAGGAACTTTTAGAGAGGATAAGGAATGGCAATGGAGGCTCCAGGCAGACAGAAACATTGAACATCTGGATGCGAGGCAGGTTATCTTCAAATATATAACATACAATCCTAGATTCAAGGTGCTGGTAATAACTTATAAGGCCCTAAATGGCTTGGGTCCGGGGTACTTGCGGGAACGCCTCCTGCCAGTATCATCATATGCCGATCGCCCTGTTCGCTCCCACAGGAGGGGACTCCTTGCAATACCGTCGGTCAGACACTGTCGGCTGGCGGTTCCCAGGGCTAGGGCTTTCTCTGTGGGAGCCCACCCTTGGAAACATCTCCCGCGGATCTCCGTTTGGCCCCTGATCTCCGCTCCTTCCGTCGGGACCTGAAGACTTGGTTGTTTCAACAGGCGGCCTGGAATGACCAGGTGGGTTTTTTTTACTATTTCTATTATTTATTTTAATGTTTTAATGTTTTATTGTATTTATTCTGACTTGTTCTGTTTAATTGTTTTTTATGTAAATTTTGTGTCGTTTTAATGTTAGCCACCCTGAGTCCTTAGGGAGAAGGGTGGCATACAATCGAATAAAATTATTATTATTATTATTATTATTATTATTATTATTATTATTAGATTAAACCAGAACCTGGTTAAGTATTACTATATACTCTTGGAAATGTCTTCGGTCAACGCTGGCTCCCTTGGTTAAGAAAGGAGATAAGCACTGACTGCCTCCTAGAGTCAGACACAACTGGACAGGGAAAACTTTATACCTTTACCTTTATTGTCTCTCTTATTGAGAGACAATTTTATCTTTTTATCATTTCATAATCTCTTGTCATTCTATCAAGTTGATGTCAAATGTATTGGGGCAAAATTATACAATCAGAGAAATCCCAAGCAAGCAGATGTCCAATGTTAGGATAGTTCTACAATGGAAATGGAGATTCTTCATGATCTTGAACTCCATGACAGGATGGTTTGTGCTTCTCCAATCGTAAGAAGTGTCCTGAGCAAAGGCCAGTCTACTCCACCATCATGTTTTCACTAGCCAAGTAAATACTTCTGGAAAGCCTGTAAGTAAAATACTTGCAATAGCATTTGGCTGCACCTCCCAGCAACTGGTAGTAAGAAATCACATTTTCAGCTTTTTGTTATTTAATTTCCTCAAGGGATCCCATTTCAGAAAGTGAGGAAGAAATGAATTCTCACAGAGCTCAAGGAAATAGCTTTATTTTTACTCCCTGCTGAAGAAGTAGATGACCTACAAGGTCCCTTCCAACTCTGTTAATCTGTCTAACTTCTTTTCACTGTTTTACAGTTAATGCTCTCTGTCAAAGGAGCAATAAGTGCTCACAAATCCTTTGTAAGGGTTTAATGTGATCAATACACCTTGATGAACATCCACTATTAGGCAATTTAAGACCTTCCTTTCCCTGTGTAGAATTGCTTGGAAATCTACTTTTTGTACCACAACCATAATCTATACTGGTAATAGCAAAGTTGTGAGTTTCTCAGAAATTGCCCTCCAGTAGCCTAGCTTAAAAGGCATTGGGAAGGCCATATGGGATAGATAGCGTTTTAATACAATCCCATAGCACCTTCTGCCTGAGTTATCTGCCTTACTAGGCCTACCAGTAAGGCCAGATCTGCTCATAGAGCATTGCAGAGCCCATAAAAAACTTACACATGATTTAAAAAAAAACAATTAAAGACAGGAGGAATACATTTATTGTTAAAATTTAAAATTATTTTAATTGGGTTTTAAGATTGGGCTTGTTGATTTAATTCTTTTTAAATATTTATTGTTTGTATTACTGTGTTTTTAATTGTGAGCCGAGTCCTGCATGAGAGAGCATACAAGTCCAATTAAAATAAATAAAATAAATAAATTCATTGTTCTTTCTCTACAGCAAGGGTGTCATATTCGCGGCCCGCAGGCCGGATGCATCATGCGCAGGCCACACTCACCCCAGGTCCGCGAAGGGAAAAAAAAAAAAAGCGTGACACTGAGTTTGACATGCTCTCAACTGTTTGCACATCTTGCAATGCTGTATGTATCTGTTATACTTGATACCAAAAAGTAGCTGACAGCAGGACCTGCAACAAATACTTTATACACCAGGTGACATTTTCAAACAGCATACAGATAGTCCTCAACTTACGATCACAATTGAGTCCAAAAATCCTGTTGCTAAGTGAGATTTTTCCCATTTGATCAGCTTTCTTGCCACAGTTGTTAAGTGAATCTGGCTTCCCCATTAACTTGCATGTCAAAAGGTCATACAATGTGATCCTATGACCATGGGACACTGCAACCGTCATAAATATAAGTCAGTTGCCAAATGTCTGAATTTTGATCATGAAACTATGGGGATGCTGCAACAGTCGTAAGTGTGAAAAGTAGTCATAAGTAATTTTTTCAGTGCTGTTGTAACTTTGACCAGTCACTAATAGAACTGCTGTAGGTTGAGGACTACCTGCAGTATATAAATCTCTTGTTGAAGAAACTTTCTGTTTGTAAATAGGATTGGTAGAAATTTAAAAACAGAGACAGATCTCAACAATATGGAAACAAAAATAATAGGTGAGTTAAAAAAATAGATCTAAATTTTTCTTATAAAAAAGAATATCAGACGTAGTGTTGTACTTCAAAGGCAATGTTTTTTACAAAAATTATTTTATTGGCAGTGTAAAAATTATTTGATTACAGTGTAAACTTTCTTTGTCACCTGAACTTGAAATAACACTGGTTACTGTTTTTGTAAGAAGCACCTTTTGTTTGTTTCAGCAGTTTTTTACTTTTTGATTTACAGTTTCAGATATTTCTAACAGAATGAAAAAAAATTAAATGTATTAAAGTTATACAAAAGTTATATCAAATTTAAACATTTAATATAGTATTTTATATTTCAATGATAAATATAACATGAAAATGTAATCAGAGACTTAATATTGGCTCTGCTTTCCTTACATGGAAGTCTGGTGAGCTATGATTTCTGATGCATATTTTATTTTCTTAAAAAAATAAATTGCTGCCTTTTAAAACAGCTATCTTGACAAATTTTATTTGCTTGTTGGGCTGTAGATATACTTTACCACAGAAGCAAATCTTCCTAAACTATTTGGAAATAATCTGTGGGTAATGAGACTCTACCTTGTTAAATTGAATGCTAGCAAGTGGCACAGAAAATCGACTCCTTTTTTTCTTAATATCAAGGAAATCATAGAATAAACACAATGACTAAAGAAAATAATTCACAATAGCAATTGCCCTTGCCATATGTAATTAAAAAGCACATCTGAATTGGACATAAAGAAACTACAAGTAGTCCTCATTTAGTGACTGCAGTAGGTTCCAATGACTCAGTTGTTAAGTCAAATGAACAATAAGGGGACATACAATAGAAAGAAGAGAGAGACAGAAAGGTTGCCTCATACAGTGTCCTGTGCCTGATTTTCTTCTTCGTTTCCCTCTTGCAGGGAGATTGCTTAAACAAGCTATTATTGAGTTGCTTTCCTGCACAGCCCAGCACTTCCCTAAAAAGTGCTAACCCCAACTTGACAAGTTAATTCCTTCCAATGCTGGCAGTTGCTGCCTGAAACCGACCAGATTTTAATCAGTTTCTACACTTTTTTTTGGTCATAAATGCATGCATTGGTTGGAAAATTATTTTTAATTACCATTTATTACTATAATATTTATGGACAATTGCTATCCAAGACAGTTGCTAAATGAGGACTACCTCTACTAGAAAAAATAATATAAAATTTATGTATTTGGCAAATTTTCTGAAACCATTTTTCCCCGTTTACACTTTTTGCTGCTTAATGCAGATATCCACAAGGCCATACCAAAGAGCAAAGGAATTCTGCAATTGTTTGCTAAAGGGTGTTTATTCTTCTACTGAAATTAGACAAATAATTCATATATATCCTTTTACTTCCCCAATTGCTTTCTGGAAAATTAAGTTGGAGAAAAGATAGCATTAAGAGAATTGTACAGAGAAGTCATCAATTTTTAATATCACCCTGCTTTAATCCTTCTTAATAGAGCATCTAATATTATTTGTATTCTCAAGGGTTCTGTGGAAAAGTGATTGTACTTAAGATATTTGGCATAAAAACATGAGATTCTTTGGCTTAGGTAGCTGATTATCTTTACAAATAAACTCCTACATTTTGGGCTTCAAATCATTTCATTAAATTCCTTCTTGGTGTTTTACTTCCCAGCATTCAGTTGTACTAGTTATAAGTTATACATGAATTGCCAAAATATGATTCCATACTTAATAAATATGGATGTTTCATGATTGATTCTCTTGTGCTTTGTAACAGCCTGTTACCATAATTCATCCAATAAATGGTTTAGGCGGATTTAACTGGCACAGTTACAGGTAGTAACTGTTACAAAAGTTTTGTTTCTTTTAAAAAAGGAATGTGGCTGCAGAGAAGTGCCAATATTCGATTGTAGTGTGCTTCCAGCTCCAAGGGAAAGAGCAGTGATTATCTTAGGAATCTTTCCATTATCTTAAGGAAACTTGCTGCTTACTTAGTGGCAGTGTAGTTCCCAGGGTGGGAGTTACAGTTTTCAGTTCCTTTCTATACAGTCCACTCCAATGATGTTATCTGGGCATCGGCAAGAACGGCCTCCTGGGGTAGCCAGACATAGATGAGTACAGCCTCCATTATTCACGGAACAGTAGTTACGTCCTGCAAAATATATGTGCCAGCTTAATGAATCCAAGTGCTTTATTTATTAAATAAAACCTTTTTACAGTGGTGGCAAATGTCTGTAGTTCAGGTGGAGGTTCATTCTCTGAACTTGTGGGTTTGTTTCTCCGTTTCTGGGTTTGAATCTCCGTGTGAGATTCAAGGTTTTGGTAACAACTTACAAAGCCCTATATGGCTTGGGTCCGGGGTACTTGCAAGAACGTCTCCTTCCATTGACGAATACCAATCGCCCAGTGCGCTCCCACAGACGGGGCCTCCTGGGGATACCGTCAGCTAAACAGTGTAGGCTGGCGGCCCCTAGGAGTAGGGCCTTCTCTGTGGGGGCGCCCCCCCTCTGGAATCAACTACCCCTTGAGTTGCGCCTGGCCCTGATCTCCGCTCTTTCTGCCACGACCTCAAAACATGGTTATTCTTACAATCTGGCCTGGACTGACAGGGGTTTTAATTCGAAAGTTTACTTGGCGTTGATTTAATATTTTTTAAAATTTGTTTTAACTTTTGTATTCTCTGTTTTTATGTACGCCGCCCTGAGTCCCTCAGGAGAGAGGGCGGCTTATAAGTCCAAATAAACCTAAACCTAAACCTTGTTTCTGAATGTTTCATTACCAGGCTAGCTAGGTAACAACTTCAGTGGAGTTTAGGCCCTTATAAACAGAGGAACACTGACACTGACATCCCCTAAATTCTGCTGAAGTTGTTACCTAGCCTGGTAACAAAACATTTGGAAACCAACCCTCAAGCTTGGAGAACAATCCTCCACCCTTTAAATATTTTTTTGCAAAACAAATATTAGACCAGCTTGGATACGTAAGCCATGATGTACCTTAGGATGAATCATGCATTCCTTCCTTTACTGTCCCCCTTTTGCATACAAAAGTGAGGACCTTGCTTTTTTACAGAGAATCCAGTCTAAATATCTCACAGACTGTATGACAAACTATAATAATAATGGATTGGAAAATCTGTGTATTTGGTTAAGTGAGCCAGATATCACAGGGAAGGATAACTAACTGGGGTAGTTCCTTCCTAGAATTCTTCTCAGAGTTCTTGAATAATACTTGCCAAAACACTATTAGTCAGCTCTGAAATGGCATTTTTGTCACACAAGCTGTAACCAACACTCAAATTTCCCAAATATTAACCAAGAGCTTTGTATTTGCTTCTATAATAATTTACTTTATTCTACCCACCTTCTATTTTAGCTCTTTTGCCTGTTTTTAACAATTGCACAAACAAGGTAAGAAATAGCGTTTCACTGAAAATAAGATCCAGTTGGAAATAAGGCTTAGCATGATTCTTCAGGATGCTCGTAATATAAGCCCTACCTCAAAAATAAGCCACAGTTACTGTAAGACCTTCAGCCAGACTGACGCATTTTAGTGTCGTATTTTCCCGAAAATAAGGCCTAACTGGAAAATAAACATTAATGGGTCTTTTGGAGCAAAAATTAATATAGACCTGGTCTTATTTTGGGGGAAACACAGTAGGATAAGCAAGGAATAATTTAAGATCTTTATTTCTAATTTCAGCAGAAAGCATGCCAAAAGCTTTTTATTCTTGATAGCACTAAATTCTTTATGGCACTGTTCAGTCATGAAAACTGAATGAATTTATAAAGGGTACTGTACTAAAATATATTACCAAGCAGGAAAAGCTAATATTTTCTGTTTGTTTTAGCTCTCCTAAAGCAATCGAAAGAAAGAAACAACAATTAAGTTAATTAAATTTGTACTATTAGGAATTAGGCTGATTTTTATTGGTAGTGAAATTTCTCCAGAGAATTTTCTGAAATCCATGGTATATCTTCTTTCATATTTCATCCTCATGTTATATATATATATACATATACACACACACACACACACACACACACACACAAACTCATACCATTACCTGATGGACATTGAGCCCAGGCTGTTGTTATTCCATAAAGACGAGTGCGCTTATAGGGTTGAAAGTTATCGTTCTCTTTAGAGATTGTGCGATCCACTGCAACCACAGCATCTCTATGGCACACAAAATAGTGAGATAAATAAAATATGAACTAATGGAGAAAGAAGGAGAGAGAGAAAATTAGACCTAAATATACCAAAACCTGTTGGCGCGCACACAAGCACCAACACATATATCCGCACACACCTCAGAAAATATATTTCAGTTATCTGCCTGCAGTGGATGCAGGAGGTTTTTTTTTTAATATACAGATTTGCCCTAACAATATTTGAAGTCTTTTATCACTTATACAGGGCTTGGAGGTGGGGAAGTGGAGACTATGAATAGCACGGGTTTTTTTGTAAGTAATACAAAACAAACAAAAAAGGTAACTCATACCTTCTCCAGTCAGTGTAAAATAAATTCTTCCCATAGCTTGTAACGCTAAACGGATATTGAATTCCTTCAAGGATCTTTCGACGGCTATGTTGATTGAGATCCATGCATTCTACACTTTTGGTCCCTGCATGTGAAAAAATAAGCTGGGCTTTGCAAGAAACTGACCCTTTTCTTAGTAGGGTTTTAATTTAGCATTAATATATTCTCAGCTAAGGAAGGTAACTTCTCCACATATAAGCTGTACATGATTATTTGAGGATTTCCCCCACACACACACTTTTGGATAAATACAGTATGTATACTATTATGGCTTCCTTTTCAATTCTTCTATATTAGCCCATGTCAAAACCTGTCCGCATCTTTTCCATTTATTTTGAAAATATTAATTACAAAGTTTGCTTGCTGCTACCAAACAGTTTTGTGTTGGACACCCAAAGATCAATGCAAATAAAACAACCATTCTTACTATTTGCTTTCCTTGCCCCCTTGAGTCATTTTAGGGCTAACCATTATCCATTAGCCACCATGGGTAATTTAACATAATACTTTTCATAATGACTAGCAGTCCTGAGAATTTCAGACTGCAGACTGTCACAGCTGTGCCTTCAGACCTGAGAAACTAAAATTGGACTATGGTGAGAGGTTAGTAGTCACCTCTAAACAACTGATATTGTGAAATAGAAAAAGACAAGTGGCAATAATTGTTAACTACTGAGAAGTAGCACTATCATGACTACACCTTGATATTTTAGCATCCAGCTGTTCATTTATTTCATGAACTTAATTCATTCTACAGTGTAAGACTTTACCTGCATCTACCCAGCACAACAATGAAGAATAGGTGTCAAGTGTCAGCCCATTTGGCAGTCCCAAATCATCCTTAACAAGAATTCTTCTATTGGTACCATCCATATAGGAGGTTTCGATTTTAGGAGCTTCTCTGTTCCAGTCTGTCCAATAAAGGTTTCTGAGTGCATTGATAAAGACACATATACAAATAAATAAATGCAATTGTGCATAAGGAGGGTATTGGTATTATGTAGTATTATTTCTAATAAAATTACATGGATATTTCCATTAAGGCAACAGCAGTCAAGCTTGACTTGGGGGAGATTGTACCTTTGCACAGTAGTTCCCTCTTAATTTTATTATGTAATAATTTATCACTGATATTAAAAAATTCAAGATTTACCTGCTATTTATATAACACAGTGAACCTCCAATCACTCAATCACTTTTTAATCTAAGGCGCTGTGCAAACTCAAGTCAGTTAATTAGTTTATACATTGAATGACATGCCTCTGGTGGAGACTGACTCTGAGGGAGAGGAGGAACAACCGAAAAGGAGTGGAAGTGTGGCTCTGGAGGCTGTGGAGGAGGCTGGGGAAGGGCAGAGGCCGGCTGAGCAGTCAGAGGAGGACCCAGGCCCATCCCCTATCCATCCTAGGGCAGGCAGAGGGGAGAGGATAAGGGAGAGTCATGGTCTACTCGGGAGGAGGGGGCCTTGATCCTCTTCATGGGCTGCAGCTGTGACAACTGAATAAGAGTATGGACCTGTGTACTGGTGAACGCTGGAAACAAAGCGTATAAATATCTCTAGTTTATAGTTCCTCTCTGAGTTTGGCATCCTTCCCAGTGTGGGTTATCTGTAGACATCCTCCAGCCCTTTCTTGCCTGGTTTGTGTTGCTTTTTCCTTCTTCATGTAACTGTTTGTGTGGGAGTTTTTTTATCTTCCGTCAAAGATATTCAGAGCTTGGAAGCAAAGTGAAGGAATAAAAGGGGCTTCACCTGTTTTCTGTGACTGTGTTTGTTTTGTATCCCACCCTGGGTCATCACATTGAATCTGAATGAAGTTGGGTAATTTATAGTTCAGCATAGCCTAAGGAAACAGCGATTACCTCAGCATACTAAGTGAAAGTTAAGCCATCACATGTTTTTAAAAGAAAAATAGGACATAGCATATTGTATTTAGCCAGTTGTGTGATATTAATTCATGGTTAGATTTAGTATGTTTAGCACAAGGGTCTTCAAACTTGGCAAGTTTAAGACTTGTGGACTTCAACTCCCAGAATTCCTAAGCTAACATAACTGGAGAAGGAATTCTAGGAGTTGAAGTCCGCAAGTCTTAAAGCTATCAAGTTTGAAGACCCCTGGTTTAGCATGTTGCATGATCTCAGGCAGTATGTTGTGGGAAACTAAAATTTGGGGTAAACCCATGGCTCAGTGAATGGTCAGTGAGCTTTTTGTGTGAATACAGCTTTTCTTCCCAAGGAAAAAAGGTCAGACCTTTAAAAAAATCACTTGTCTACCAAAACACATGGAAAGTTTTTGCAGTAGCTAGAAAATTCTAGGCACTATATACCAAGCAGTAAAAATATTATACTGCTCCTTATTATTTGTTCATTTAGCATACTTCTTCCATTCTACTTTTTTCTTCAATTTTATAGCTTAATCCTCTTTTTTGCACCAGAATTACAGTTAGGTTTCTAGCATGCTATGGGACCAAGACTGTTGTCCCTGTTTTCAGTTTAGGCTTTCATTTGAATTCATGAATTCAGAATATTTTACTAGTGTGCTATACAAGGTAGGTTGTGATTAGTGTGAGTTCAAGTACTGTAGTAGGATATTCGATTTACTGCAATTTATAAAGTGATACCAGGTTTGTTTAATGTAAGCTAAAATTCAGTTAGTGTGAGGCTGGCACACACAATTAAAACTAGTGCATGCACAGCCTCCCTTAATCCATATTTAGCATATAGTTTGAATAAATAAAGATAAGATATAGAGGCATCTCTCATCCCTTCACTGATCTGGAGTCAGTCTGTTTTCTCATGCTTCATCCTGTCCTGTATATAGGTTTTGTTAAGTTTGCATGAAGAGGCAGACACGGAGTGCTTCAGCTCTTAAGTTTATTGTGACTTTCAGCTCAGAACGGACCCACTTTGGCTGGGCTGCGGCTGCTACTTATAGCCAGCAGCCGCAGTTGACAGCCAATCAGAGTGCAGGGTTTTCCCGCACTTTTTAAACCAATCATTTCTAACATTTTACAAGAACAGTTCAAACTAAACCAATGACTTCAAACCTGCATACATAACAGGTTTCACCTGCGATTCCTATCTTCCTAAGGACATTCCACTGTTTGGCATAATCCACACAAATGAATGCCTTTCTATAACCAATGTTTCTTTAAATATCTCTCTGAGGGTTGTTGTTGTTGTTATTGTTAATTTCCTTCCTGAAATCATTCTTCCTCTTCTCTTGGCAATCTCCATCGTCTGTTCTGACATTCAGTTTAGATTCTTGTTTTTTCTTAGTCTTTGGCAATTTCACATTCATCCTTGACCACTTCTTCAATTTCATTACACAGTTCATCTAGTTCTCTCTCAATGAGGTTTGGGACTTTGAAGCAATTCCTGATCTTCTTGAAAAAACTGCATAGAGGGTCAAGATCATATTGTGGAAACTGCTTGGCTTTGTTCTTCCACTTTAGCTTGACTTGAAGCTTGCACATGAGCAATTTGTGATCTGTTCCACGATCAGACCCTGGCCATACATTTGCTATTATAACTGAGCTCTTCTACTTCTTGTACAATTAATATCATCAATTGGATTTCTATACTGTTCCATGCAACACTGTTCCAGTTTCACCAAGTTATACCTGATGTGAGATACCCTTCCATCCCATTTCTAGTCTTGAGTTACTGCTGGATTTCAAATTAAGATCATTTGCATAAAAACAGGATCTCATACTGCAACTTCAGCTTGCATACAATATTAATTTTTGTAAACTGCCCAGGGTCACCTCTAAACAAGATGTCTGGCACATAATTCAAATAAATAAACATAACAAGAAATCCCCAAGCTGCTCCCTAAACTGAAAGAAATTCAACATTCAGAAGCTGGGTTCACACAACATATTAGACTAGACTAAACTATAATGGATTGGACAATTTGTAGTCAGGTTGTTATGGGATCCTACCCTTGTCTTACTTGTTGTGTGATTCATGCCTCATATTAAGCTACAATACAGTTTATTTATTTGGCTATAACATGTTATGGACTGATAGTTTTAGCATGGGAAAAGAACCTGATATAGGTACTGAAACAGCATGGGCTGAAGGAATAGGAAATAGGTGGTAAATAAAATAATAGGATATTTAATACATCCCTACCCCCTCACAGGATCTGCAACGATGGCTCGAGGATTCACCAGCTCAGTGTCAAACAATACACGTCGATGGGTGCCATCTACTTTGGCTACCTCTATTCTGTCAAGCTGAGAATCAGTCCAGAAGATAGTACGACCATGGGGATCCAGGGCTATTCCTTCAGGACTTTCCAAATCTTGAAGAAGGAGATATAAAAAGAAAACATTAATCAAAGGGCATGGCTAACATTCAAAGTTATGCCTGGGTTCTGAGGAAGTTTATTTTGTTCAAGAGATCTCCCTTCCATATCTGGTCTCAAACGTCTGAAGAGGCTTGAGGCATCTAATGTTACAATGGTAATACAGTGCCTCAAACACCAAAAATGCAGAGGTCCCTAATAATAAGCAAAATACTAAGACCTAGTGCCATATTTTTATGTATCTCCAGTGTGGGTATTGAGGATTTTGAACCAATTTCCTCTGGAGTAGAATATCTCATTTTGCTCCAGGCAAATTCAAGCAAAGTATATGTTGGTTGTGAATAGGATTTGCTAAAAATCACAGTAATAACTGTTTAATGGTAAGACAAAGGCAGACTACTATGCTTAAAGATATTGAGAAACTACATTGGAGAAATTATGAAACAAAAATATCCATTCTGTTGAAGAGAAGGTAAAAGGAAACTAGCATTGGTAGATTTCAACTGTTATTTCAATGTAAAATTACTTAGTTATGGATTTACAATAATTGTTGGAACACTTGCCCTAATCTTCAAGTCAATTACTATAAGTAGTATAAATACAATGTTGGAAACAATATATTTCTTTTGTTAATTGACTGATCCAATTTTGTTCTGCATTTCCTCAGGAGCTCACAGTAGTGAATAACACAATTGCTTTCTCACAACTTTCCTGTTGAATAGGTTGAACTAAAGAGTGTCACTGTCCCAAAGTTATCTAGTAAATTCCAAGGTTCAGTGAGCCTTTAAATGTAGGTCTCCCCAACCCTAAATTATAGTGGTATAATAAAGTCACTATACTAGGGTTGAAATTCAACAACCTCGCACCACCTCAGGAGAGGTGGTAATAATAATAATAATAATAATAATAATAATAATAATAATAATAATATTTATTAGACTTGTATGCCGCCCTCTCTCCCTAAGGGCTCAGGGTGGCTCACAATATAAAACCCAATACAATAAATTACTTAAAAAACCAATTAAACATTACAAGCCCAATAACAATAAAATAATTAAAATTCATTAAAATTACTCTAAAAACACCCCCACACCTAGGTTCAGTCCAGACCGGCCTGTTGAAAGAGCCAGGTCTTCAGGTCATGGTGGAAGGAGTGGAGATCAGGGGCCAAATGAAGGTCCAGAGGGAGCTGATTCCACAGGGTGGGTGCTCCCACAGAGAAGGCCCTACCCTGGGCACTGCCAGCCGACAGTGTCTGGCCGACGGTGCCCCAAGGAGGCCCTGCCTGTGGGAGCATACAGGGCAATCGGAGCGCAATGCCGGCAGGAGATGGTCCCGCAAATACCCCGGACCCAAGCCATGTAGGACTTTATATGTTGTATAAACATATAAACATATATGTTTATATGTTGTTACTAATACCTTGAATTGGTTCGGAGAGGTGGTAGGGACAATTTGAATCGGTTCGGAGAGGTGGTAGGGATGATTTGAATTGGTTGGCCACGCCCATGCGCCTTCTTCCTTGTAGAGACTGAGTCCCACCAAGTCACGCCCCAAGCCATGCCCACAGAGCCGGTAGGGAAAATTTTTGAATTTCACCCCTGCACTATACCCATTAGTATTTATCATATTGTGACTTTTAGCATTCTAATTAAAACAAATACTGTAGGTTCATTCCATATAAACCATCTACAAGGAAATATCTACACAGGGTGCCTGTATCATTTCATAACTATGACAAAGTCTGCATTGTTTTTTAGTAAAAGAAACAAAATTGGGGCAAACTTATAAATACTTAAGTATTATCAACAAAAGATACACACTTTTCTGATAGAGGTACAATGCTGTGATTTTAAACTATTGACTGAAAAACAAACAGAGAAGCACCTATTTTGAGAACTTTCTAAAATCGATCAGTTTTAGTCATCAGGAGAAAATGTAGAGCTCCAAGTAGCTGATCATTTTGGGAAAGAGATTTCAGCTTTAGAAGAACTCCTAAAAAAGTATGCAACTAGTTTTTCTTGGACAGTGACCAGGCCCAAGGCAACAGGAAATAGCAGATGATAACCTCTAATAAACACAAAGACAGATTGAGTATAGACATCTTTTTAAAAGTTCAGTGTTCATTTCAACTGTGCTGCATTTTTTTCTGCTCAAAAAGGGTTTCGTTCTGTTCAAAAGAGACTGACCACAATTTAGGCCAAGGCTGTAAGCACATTCTGTTTTTAAATTAATGTTATACAACTTTTTTTTAACTATACAGCAGTCTGCCTGTTAAAAATATTAACACTATCACTTATGTATAAACCCCAGCTCCTGCTCCCTACTCCATTTCTTATTTTAAATACTGAACTTTTTTTTCTTTTCTTTTTTAGGTTTTCAAACCTATGTTTTGTGATGAAAAGTTTCTAGTTGATTAAACAAGCCAGTAAAAGCCACAAAGTTATTTGATTCTGCCCACATCGTTAGAGAAATGGATGTAACCATTTTAAGACACTTATTACAGTATGTAATTCTTCAAATAATGTTACAAAATTTGATTGCTGTTTGATTATCAGACCACCTCATAATCAGTCAGGCATAATCCACCCATGTTTTAATGCAATGACATTGATAACCGTTCCCCCATTTGATCGTAATGTTGGGATTATGCAAGAATGGAAAGGAGTTCAGGGCACAATGCTGTATTTCTCCCCATGGGGTAGCTTCTGCAGCTGTTAACTTGAGCAGATGATTATAAAGGTCATACACTACTCAACTGACATGGAATATAGGTTTTAATGGGATTTCACCTAAGCAAAGCCACTTCTACTCATTAGGCCTTAGAAGGGGTTAATGCTGACTTCCCTGTAAAAACTCTTTCACAGAAGCAGCTGCTCTATTGCTCTGTGGCCTTGTGACAGCCAGAAGAGCTTCATCCAAGTTGGCATGGCCCTTACATACATTTTAAAGAATTCTTCTAAACAGCCAGTAGGTTATTTTTTCTCATTGAGATTGAAACCTCCATTCCAGGCAATAAATCTCACTGAGCTCAGGGATATTTACTTCTGAGTTATATTTAAAGAGACTGCACTGTACATACAAATTAGGGATAATAAAATAAGCCCCTATAGCAATAGATGCAATCAAAATGACATGTGAAATACTATAACAAAACTAGCTTAATACACATCACTTTAATGAAATAAATTACATATAATTATATGTCTTCATTTGCCTGTTATACTAAAATAAGTGACATTGAAAACTGTCAGAGTTGAAAAACGCAGTACATAATAGTGTCTTATTCCAAAATGTTTTTTAAAAATAGCAAATGTGCACTAATTTCAAACCTACCACATAGGGCTGAATTTTTTATCGAGATATTGTGAGAGGTTATGCTGAGGACTTCAATGTTAAGTGCAGAAAATCATCTCCCATCTTTGGAAATATACATTGGGTTCAGTGTGACATGGTGAGGAAGGAAATCTATAATTCCTACCTGTCTTTATGATGGATACTGGCTCTCCTCCACCAAGGCTTGCTCTACTGATGGATGGGCTGCTGATATCTGTCCAATAAACCATCTTCTCCAAACAGTCATAAGCAACTCCAATAACAACTTTATCCTGCATTTTAGACAAACCATTACAAACTACCATATCACATTTGTAATGCTAAAGAAATGGCTAAGAATTTAGTGGCTTGGAAATTCTACAAGAGACTAGTGAGAAAATTCAAAGGTTAAAGCCTTACATCCTAGTTCTAATCAAATCTGTTTTTGTTTAGCACTTAGGAATCAGTCCAGGTGGGTTAAGTGCTGCCTTCTGGCTTAAGGCAATACCCAAGATCAGAAACAAATTGCATTGCAGCAATAGAAAAGAAATAGGTTGTCACCTAAATCTTGGGACCACCCCTGTAATCCCAGCTAAAAACAAAGTGATATAACAGTTGGACTATTCTACCTAGTAATTCACACTGGGCTATATTTATTCCATTCCCATTTCTAAAATCCAACCCTACAGCTTGAAAAGAAAATGTCACAAACCACTTAATCTTAATTAAGACATATATTCAATATTTTTTTCTTTTAGGGAAAGACTGTGATTCAGTGGCATGCAAAAGCTCCAAATTTCTGCTCTGTGCAGTTAAAAAGGATTTCATCAGAGGTATGAAAAATCTCAATGTCAAATCTCAAATCTCAAAAAATCTTTAGGTGTCGCCATCTGCTAGAATGTGTGAAGTCAATTGTCTGACCCTTTATAAGGCAGGTTCCTATATTTAAGTACCAAATACAAATTATAGATAGATTAGGCTTCTGGAAGAATCAGAATCAGAGTCATGAAAGAATAACTATTCTAATTAATATTAATTTGAGTATAAAAATCAATTCCCCTCATTCTTTATGCTTTAGCACTCTGTCCTTTAGCTGACTGGAAGTCTTTATATTTAAATCTTTATATTGCTCTTCTTCTCTTCTCCGTATCCACATTTGTCATTCTAACACCTGTTGTCATTGAAACAATACTACAATCAACTCAATTTCCTGGCACTATTTAATTAGCCTCTCAACTTAAAAAAAGATATGTACAAATATGGCATGAGTGTATAATTAGAGTACTGAGAATTAAGGGAAAATGCAGCTTTGGTTGAACATGCAGGATCAATGATTTCTATTACCTTTTCAAAAAAAATACAATGCTAAACAACCCATTCAGAGGATCTGAACTATTTTAAATGATTAGGACCTTACTACACAGCAAGAAATTCAGAGTAATTGCAGAAGAAAATGGGAGATTAGGGAAATATTCAGCTCAGACACTGAGAAGAGATTAAAACAATCTATGACAGAATATAGACACTGACCACTTTATAGGAAATTATCAGGCAATTATAACATTTACAGTAGAAATGTAAGTGCATCAAGAAAGGAAGTACTTGGGAAGAATCTCATATGTCCCATAAATTTTTATAGCTATTTACAAAGGCAATTAAACTCCAAGAGTCCCAATGAAAACTTTATAGGAGACCCTGACTTGCTTAGAAAGCTAATAAAAATTAGCTTTAATTAAAAGCTCCACATAGAGTAAATTTGTTTGTAAAAGTTTGGCCTGATTATCTCAGAAGCAAGGAAACTTATAAAATACAACGCTTCAGAAACATTTTATGAGATCCCTGGCTTTAACCACAAATTACAAATAAAAATGCATGCCATATATTTTTTTAAGATCAGGGTTCAAAAAATATACTAGACACAAGGTTACGTCTAGCCATTCAATATACAATTGCTCCTAGCCGTGGACTGGAGAGGCATTTTTCAAGCCATAGAAATAGAGAAATGGATAACAAAGAAGATAGAACTTGCTGAGATAACTGCTTTAATTAGAGATAGGACACTGTCTAGATTTAAGGATGATTGGAAACTCCTTATTGATTTTTTTTTTGTGGGAAACAGAAAAAAAAGAATATATGGTTTTGAAGATTAGAATAAAAACAATAGATTATAGAGAAAATGTAAAAACAAAAGAAATGTATCATGTTTTTGGTATACTTACTGGCACATACAGCAAAGCTTTTGCATCTGATTTCTTCATAACATTCCCCTCCAGAGGGACATGGTCAATCTTCCCACTCTGCGCAATGAGTAAGTGGCTTCCTGGAGGCAGGGGAATTGCATTTGGTTTTACTGAGGGTCCAGTTGTAACAGGAGGAGCAACTGTGCCCAAACCTTATTGACCAATAATATAAAATATATTATCAGGTTACTCAAAGACAAAACTTACCATATCTACAAGGCCAGGTAATCTTACTGATACTGTACAAGTCTGGCAATTTAGCACATTTAAGGTATTGCTACAATACATGCACAAGAGATTGCAATTTGGTGCATTGTTATTTGAGATTTAGGTCCAATGACTTTAGCTGCCCTAGTCTCAGATTGCAACGCGTGTTTCCACCACAAAAAGTGATCAGATCCTAAATACAAAATTTAATCATGATTATACCACTGTATGCATGCATCATCAAACATGCACACATGCAACCCTCTAGCATATAAATGTTCACTGCGTATTACACTTCTTGCTTAAGAGATGCAGCCATTAAAAAACAAAGGTAGCCAATCCACACATTCATGTATAATCCTGAAAATGTCAATTCATAAAACATTTCTATGCCTGTTTTAGAGTTGCCATGAACAGAAGGGGGGGGAATTTGAAAGAGCAGTGCAGCAGTTAAAATCGAAAGTGCATTCCATTCTTATCTTGCAAAGATTATAACTAAGCTACCAGAGTTTCTGCTGTGCAAATTTCTAATTGGAGAACGTGCTTAATGACTCTTGGAATGTGTTTCGTTGGAGAATATGAATTATGATACACCCAGAGGGGTGGGGGGGGAAACCAGGGTCAAGGGTGACAGTGAATCACATGTCTCAGAATTGGCTACATACAGGTCATGCCGACATGTTTGCTCCTAATAAATCCTTTGAAGTTTTGAAGCTTGGCTCGAGGCTCATGATTTAATTAGGGCAACTGCCGGAATCCTGGCAGAAAACTTATTTTATTTCTCTTACAGTTGATGATTGATTGATTGATTGATTATATATACATACACACACACACACACACACACACACACACAAAGCAATAAACTTTAGGTCCAAAGTTACATTTGCGTGATCTCAATCATGCATTACTAACAATATTAAAATCATCCAACAACCCAGAATAACCAAGAAGCACGCTCTTCCCCAACCAATGTCCACTTCTTAGACATCCCTGGGAGAAACACAGGGAATCAAGTGCTGAAATGTGCATTATGATATCTCAGTAAACATCACTTGAGTTACATGTTTGTGTCTGACATCAGGAAGCAAGGCCAAAGAATCAGCGTTTGATATGTGATGTGTCAATACATGTTTCATCATTGTGGTTTGTAGCAGGGACCTATGCTTTCACTTTCTGTTACCAACCAGGGAATTGTTTTTGAACCTTGGCAACTTTAAGATGTGTGGGCTTCAACTCCAAGAGGAATTCTGATAGTTGAAGTCCACGCATCTTAAAGTTGCTAAGGCTGAGAAACACTGAACTAGGGTAAAATGCAGTATTGACTGTAAAATGTATCCAAAATGTTTCATGCTGGCAATGTTTTATATTCTACTGCAGTTTCTATTATTGGAAATACAAATTATAAAATAAAACCAGATAATTCAAATCACATTTATAGTATAAATGTACCTTTCATTTAATCACAGAACTTTGATATACAAATAACTGCAAATATCTCAAATTCGTACATATTCATACTTCTTAGTTGAGTTGAAAGTAAGAATAGGCAAAATCTACATGAAGAAAAATTACTGCACTAACTTATTAACTTAGAAGCAACTTACATGGAGGTTGGACACCTGGGCCACTTCTAGTACCATCCATCTCATTACCATCTCTGTCCACACACCAGCAGTAGCCAGTGCTAGGATGGCACTGGGTTGGCAAGTAATTCCCATAGATATCACATTGGGGAATAAATTGGCCAATTGGCCTATGTCCTCTTGGGCCCAAAGCCAGAATTTGTTCTTGTTCTCTTTGACATTTGGTCTTCTCTACTTCTGTAATAAAAAGAAGAAGAAAATGTAAAAATTCTTTAACTTTATTTCTATTAGGTCGGTTACCCAAGCCCATATTCTACCCACACGAGTTCTTCAAAATCAGCTGGAATCCATACAGATCGAATCAGAAATGGCTGATGATCTGTCATTTTAGACTACTGTATGCACTCTATGTTTAGAATTTCAGTGAAAAGATACAAACTTCTTGTTTTTTTTCTTTACACAATATGCATTTAAACTTTGGATTCACTACACAAGGAAGTCATGGTGGTCAATGGTTATTAGCTTTCATTGTTGCGTGACAGTTTCTGAAGGCCATCTGCTGGCTTCCTCGTGGAGTCTGTAAAAACAGACTGCTGAGCTCAATGTGTCAGAGAGCCAATCCAGCAGTACCTTGCTTATGTCTTTACCCTTTCTCTTTTTCTGGAGGAATAGTGTTTCTAAGCTATCATTGGTTTCTTTTGGGTTTTGGGGGAGCAGAATAAAACCAATGGTCATTTTTTCCACAGCTGTAAATAATATATTTGAATAAATTAAATGCAGAAAACATTTGAACTGTGAAGATAGTAAGACAGATGGAGATCCAGTAAGTCTATTCCTATGCTCTTAGCTATGTGTGCCCTAAAGGTATTTAGATGAAAAGATCCCAGCAGCCTAGCTGTATATTCTACAGATGTAGTCCAATCCTTCTGGAGGATATCAGGTGGAGTTAGATTGGTGTAAGATGAAGCCTCCTTCTCATAGCTCTGGGAGGCAACATGACATTTTAAAGTGATATTCTTAAGAGAAGTTCAAAGAAAAGTTAATTAACCCTTCAATATTAGGAGCCTTGGTGGTGCAGGCTGTTAAATGCTTAGCACTTAATTCCAGCTGCCTGCAAATAGTGCAGGCTCGAATCCCACCAGGCTCAAGGTTGACTCAGCCTTCCATCCTCTCGGGGTAGGTAAATTGAGGACCCAAGATTGTTGGGGGCAATAAGCTGACTTTGTAAAAATGCCGCTTAGTAATAAGCAGGCATATGCAATGGAATGAAGGCTATTGCTGAGCACACTGGGTTGAGCTCCAAAAATTGTAAGCCGCCCTGAGTCTCCGGAGAAGGGCAGCATATAAATATGAACTAAATATGATACTTGAAATCCATTCATTTTTATTTCTGTTACAAAGCATTACCAATATAATGCAAAACTTTTTTACCAACAATTCATTTCATTTGTGAAGGACAACACACTTTAACAGTTGTTGAATGATGCTTAGTGATAATAGCCTGTAGCCAGAGTGTCTGAGTTTGTTTCTGTGTGGTAAATAAAGTCCATGAAGAAAAAGGGGTGACAGAATTCAGACA
This sequence comes from Naja naja, assembly GCA_009733165.1. NCBI lineage: Eukaryota > Metazoa > Chordata > Lepidosauria > Squamata > Elapidae > Naja > Naja naja. The sequence continues at coordinate 77,790,115 of CM019148.1, read as the reverse complement.
GCTGTTTCTTTTTGAAACCAAACAATGGAGTGTGAGGATATAATGAATTATAGACACTCTTAGTACTTAGTACTTTTTAGAGCACTACTCTTACGTCAGTACCTCTTTTACTGGCAAGCTGGATATGTCCTGAAGAGATGCAAAACTCTGCAACTTCTTTAAAGAATGAATTTGCTAAATGAAAAGAATTTCTGCATTGTACAATAAATATTGTTGCTTAAGTTTAAAGATGCAGAAAGCTGTCTTAAAATATTACAGCTGTAATATTGTTGAAAAACTATAAAAAAAGGTAATAGAAGTATTGAATATGACCTTGTAGTTCTATCTTACAGCTATATATATCAGAACTGGATGGCTGTCATTTCACTTTTTTAACTACAAGGAACAATAATTTGGAACAGACAACAACAGATCTGAAAAAAGACCAAAAAAGCAGTATCAAATAATTATACCTTAATCAAAGCTTGATTAGTCACAGTATGCAAAACATAATTGCTGCCCATCTGCTATTCCATGGAACTACTCTTTAGCGTCTGCACTTTAAAAATGTTTTACATATTATTCTGAAGGTTTACCTTGTGATTCACAATGGAAGCCATCTCCATGATAACCTGCTTTGCATTGGCAGCTGAAGGACCCTGGACTGTTGTAGCAGACAGCATCTGGATGGCAACGGTTCAATTGACATTCATCTACATCTATTATTTTTATAAGAGAGGAAGAATACAGAATTTAAGGCTCTTCCACGCAGTTTCTTATTGTAAATTCTCTGCAAAATATTTGAGTCTGCAACCCCATGCTCTTTTCTGTGCAGTGAATCAGGACATAGTGCCTACTGAATCAAATAATATCAAACTATTCTTTTTATAATTCACAAACAACATTTATGCACATAGATTGTGAGCATGCTAAATGGTTCCAAGATAATTGTAACTATCTTAATCAACAATTAAGGTGCTTTAAAGAGGAAAAAATTACAAAGTTGGAATATACCAATATCCTGTGCATCTCATATATAAATAGATATATAAATGAATAAATTGTCAGTGGCACAGTAAATTCAATGGGATTAAAATATTAGAGAAAAATGTAATTTCTTCCATCAACATAAAATATGCATTTCTAGTAATAGCATGATATTCTCAACCAGATTATTTTATAATTGTTAGTATTTGCTATTTGCATGCAAATCCTGAATATTCTAGATGGAATCTGTGAACTTTTGATAAGTTCTTAATAATTGGTTATTTCTGCCTTTTTAGAATTTCTGAAGATATATTTGTAATTAATAATATTTTAATACAAACTTTCCTTGAGTAGCATTGCTCACATTCACTTTCAAAATATTAATATAAAAATAACTTTTAAAAAATATGAATTGTAGACTATTGGGCCCCAGCAATTATAAAAATTTTCTTTTGGTTCATTTCACTTTTAAAGAAACGTTATTTTCTTCAGCATGTAAAAATTATTATGATAAAAGGATTGAACACAATTACCATGCAACAGAATTGCATAAAGACCAAAACGAACGAAGAGGAAAGGGAGCAATGCTAGCCCTCACCTATGCAGGAACGTCCATCTCCAGAAAACCCCGGAATACATGCACAGATATAAGAAGATCCACCGGAGTAGATGCAGCGGGCACGTTGCGGGATATCACATGTGTGCGAACCCATCAAACAGTGATTCACTACACGGTCAACAACTGTAAATCAGATATGCATAGGCAAAAAATGTTAAAGTTTAAGCTTTTTCTTTAAAAAAAAGAGGATTCAGGAGATGCTGAAAACTGAGGAAAAATGAGTACTGTAGACTTTTTTAAAGTAATCTTTCCATGCTGGGTTTTCAAGGTATTGTTGACTTTATACATTAGATGTTGCAAAATTTATGAGAAATCATAAAAACACTGGCTAGCCAAATTGTTATTTAGAAGAATAAAGTGTGTTGTGGCATCTAGCTGGTACCCATGTCACCAATACTCTGTATTTATTTGCTTTCTGGTGTTTATCAGATATATTTGGGTTTCCTCCCTGTCAGTCTTGCAGTTTATATATATAGATGCTAGACTGAGTCATCTTTTGGTTTAGCGGCTTCATTTTACCAAACCCTGGCCACATTTCCTGCATTCTGCTTTTTCTCAAGCACAGATTCTCACATTCATGGTAGCTTTTCCCATCAATTAGTTCATTATATTATGCAAAATTACTTGATGTTTCACTTCTCTAGAATTCATAGCACAGTTCCATAGTTTTTGCTTGTTTGAGCCAATAGTCAAGATGGCAATCTCCAGACATTAAGAAAAGAAAGCATGGCAAGTTTTATTTGTCCCATACTTCTAGCCTGCTGATTTGTCATTAACAGGACTAGGAGATCTCAGAGAATCCAACATTTGCCACTCATAATGTGTTAATTTACTTTCTAAATTCTCTCTCCCATCTTCCTTTTCCCATGACATCTGGGCATGAATTTTCAGACAGTATTCATTTCTGCTTGAAAATGAATGTGGAAAAAGGAGAATGTCAGCTATATCTTACATAATAAAACTTGAAGAAGAGAAAAAACACCAAAGATGATAGCCATTAGAGAGAGAGAGAGAGAGAGAGAGAGTGTCTGTCTGTACCAGTACTAGCATTTACTCAAAACCATTCCAATAGAATTTACCACCAGTTACTGTTTTGCATTTGGGGAAGACAGACAGATAGATATTCACACAGTATATAGAGCACAATTTTATAACCTATTTTTGCTCAAATATATTTTGTGACAGCAGCTACAGAGTGGAATATGTTTTTGAAATTCTGCAGTATTGCGTGCAGCATTAAGATCCTGGAAATTAATCAACCATGTATAATTTAATACATAATCAAAACCTCAAATGCAGCACTTTTTTAACATAATTGCTGGGTAGCAATGGCTCCATGTGGAGAAACAAAAAAACCATGAAAAGGCTCTTTGCAAACTCTGGTTGCTTATACAAAGAATGATTTACTATCTTATGAAAATGTAAGCAACTGATGACCCAGAATTTCAATTTGGCAACTGACTATAGTTGCAACTCAGTGAGATATTAAAATGTTGGCAGATTAATGATTTTAAACAAATACAGAACATTTCCAAACTGAATAGTCATCACTAAGTGAAGTCATTTGGGAATTAAATTGTCTCTAAAACATGAGAGAAACTATACTATTCATGAAATGATACATTTAAGGAGCATGTAATTAACATTCTTTTTAAACTCTAAAAATCTTCATCCATACTGTAAAATATCCAAAAGCACATTGAACCTCACTTAACTTTTTTTACTATAAAACAATTTTCCATTTAAAAGAATTAAGTAATCACATAAATATATTCTATAATTAATTAATAATTAAATCAATTATTATTTCCAAAATATTTTGTATGACACTGGCAACAAATAAGGCTATGTCCAATGTTGGCTATTCACAAGGAAAATATACAGTGCATATAACACAGATTTCACTCCTCCTGCAATTCTCTATGACTTCTGGTAAAATCTGACATTCTCCAAATAAGACAACATTGTCTGAGTTTCCTATACAATACTGCAAAGCATATTTAACTGTTTTCCTTTCCTTCAGAGCTATGTAACTATTGGGCCTGATTCCTGGTGACTAGATGGACAAATGATATAATTTCCACTTGTACTGAGTTATAGCCCATAGTATTTCCAAGGTCAACTAGGGATTTTGACTCCTCATCCTTTAATCCAGAGTGTGTTTCTTTTCCTCTACTACTCTCAACTTGGGCAAGCATAATAGTTTGTTATGTCAATCAGCTCAAATCATACTCAAAAAGTCTGTGAATTTCTGCTTGAAGCAGTCAGTTTTATTTAATCCAAGACCATTTCATTGGCTACTTTTTGTAGCCAATGGTACCAATTTCAGGGATATAATTCAAAGGCATCCATCTTCCTTTTTTGCTACTCAAAAACCACACTTCTTCAGAGCTTGAGGGTTTTTTTTCCTTGCTTAAAATATCTTTACCTTTCATATCGTCTCATAATTAATCTCACTTTACTTCAGGATGCTATCTATCAATAGTCTCATTCTTTATTGTTGCTAAGTATAAACATTAAATCATTGTTTTGCTTATATTCTCCATTATCTATTTTATTTTAACTATCTGATCTGAGGTCCGATGTAAGTAGCTCTACACATCGTTCTATTCCCCTTTTTAAAGATGTTAAGCAAAATGTTGCTTGTATGTACACTGAGAGCTTATGCACTGGAGACGAATTCCTTGTGTGTCCAATCATACTTGGCCAATAAACAATTCTAAATTCTAAAAAAAATCTAATTTGCACATTCTCTTGCAGGTTCTTACTTTTAATCTCAGAGCCATCCACTTTCTTCTGAAATCTTTTGACACAGTTATCTCTTTAACTGTCTTTTCTCTTACAGCTTTAAACAGTCCAATGGACATTTTCACTTGCACCATTTTCCTATATGATAGTAGGTACTGCCTCTGGTTATGTCATTTATAGTGGAATAGTTTCTGAATTCTCACACGCTGTCTCTTGAAATGTTTTTGTCATTCTATAAAGCTATTTCAAAATGGCTTCAGTATTGTCCGTCTACTTTTTTTGCATTCATTTGCCTCTTTTTCATTTCTTCTTTGCTTTCTCTTTAATAATCCTATCTTAGTTGTAAATTTTCTTCTGATTTTCTTATAAAACAGCTCTCTATTTCTTTAGTTATTTTCTTTCATTCCTTTGAGTTCTTAATTGAGACTTATTCCCTTGTGCTTTCTTGTTTACACTTTAAAATGCTACATTGTCATTGTACAACTTTTATCCTCTGTCTCTTCCCTGACTATAACAACAGCATCTTTTGATGGGTACTTGGATCCTTTCCTCTTCAAATATTTTCCCCTCTTTGGTTTTTTCATTATTCAATGCAGCTGCTCAGATTCACTTTTGCGTAAGCTAAGGATAGCAGATCTGTTCCTTATACTGATCTTATCTTTTGACTGTGCAGTCTTGAGGTCATACCTTTCTGATATAACTTGTGGAAAAACTGGAAACAATTTTCCCCTTAGAGAGTAGATGGCTATAACTCTGGGAACAAAGCAAATCAGCTTTAAAAGAAAAGGGAAAAACTATGTGCAAAGAGAGTGAGAAGGCTGAGGAAGAAGTGGGAAGAACTCTGGACATCAGTAACTAATAGATAGTGCAGTGTAATAGAAGTTTATCTAATTAATGGAAGTTTATCTAATTAACAGGAAGAAAAGATTCAAAACATTCAAAGAGAGGATTTATCATAACAAGTGGTGTTACCTTCTACTTTAGCGGTAGAAGAGGGCCGGAAATTCCTATTGCATTTCTAGGATTCTGTATCAAATTCCTAATTCCTATACTAAAATTCCTGATTGAAGTCTGTGTAATTCTTGATCATGTCCTGCTGAATGGGGCTTGACAGTATAAAACACTTCAATTGACAAGAAGTATTTTTTGAACTATTGCAGTTATTTGTTGCTCCTCAAATAACGATAGTAACAAAAACTGAGCCATTTTAAGACTCAAATTATTTGGGTCCTGCCAGGCATAAATGGGGCAGAATGTCTAGGATATTATATCCCTTTCTACCTCCTTAGTCATATGCAGGGAGTTCTCAACTTACGACTTGTCACTTAGTAATTGTTCAAAGTTACAATGAATTCTTACAACCCAATTTTTTTTTCTCAAGATATTTTATACTTTATTTTGAGAATCAATCGATGTTCTTTTTAAAAAATATCAAAAGCACAACAAAGACATCTACAAATATCCACAATTGTTATACATCATCCTGCTGACACTGGGCAGATTTCAGAAGGATCCAATGTAAAAACAACACTTATCGAAAGAGGCAAGGCAGAAATATCATAGATGCATACAATTACAACTTTAATATCGCTTGTATCATCATCCCATCGCTATCGTATTTTTAGCAAGGTTTGCTGATGGCCTACTTCTAGTTCCTTTTTTTTGAGAAGGTATTTCACAAACAGGAAAAAAGCAGAGAAACAGCAAAAATCAATACTGACGTGTTCAGGTAATTAAGGCAAAATGTGACATGTATGCTCATGATATCTTACTAAACCAGAGACAAAAGAGGTAGATCCACAAACAAATGAAACACTATGAAAAAACAATTTTGAAGTGCTGACATCTGTAAACATAGATAACATGATTGCATTTTGGGCACTGGGCAACTAGTTCATTTTTATGGCTGTTTGCAGCATCCCATGGTCACAGGACAATATCTTTCTACATTTTTTGCTAGTTCCCAGCATTTATTCCCAGTTTTTGGCAAAAAACTGTCATTGGATAAAATGGCTTCACTTAACAACCACCCTGAAAAAGTTTGTAAAATCAGGCAAGGCCAGATAGTGACCTATCTTAAGAACTATAATGACGTATGACTGTAATTCCAGGCTCAATTAAGGTCTTTAAGTCAAGGACTATGTATATACAGAATACAAGTTGCCTTATACTGCATCTAGTTCAGTATAGTCTGCACTAAATCCCCAAACTATCTCCAGATTTCAGAGGATTTATTTTACTTCCTTCCCCTTTACTAGAGATACATTAACTAAACAATTGCATTTGACAGGGAGAAAGAAATAATAATAATTAAAGACATGCCTAGCTACAGCCAAGCACTGAACTTTCTTCAAACAGATGTTAAAGCTACTAAAATATAAGAAAGGAAATGTTTAATACAGCTGCTTGGCAGACAATAAAAAATTTATCAGACTAAAACTTTAGAAACCTTATCACATTACATGCCTTCACTATAAACTATCCAGTCTCCTTTCATTAAAAGTTTAATCTTAAGTCAGCCACAGTTTTATGTCTCTCCTCTTTCCTCAATGCACTTCATTAGGCCGTTTTAAATATAGCAAATGATTTATTCAGTAAAGGTTAAAAAAACACTTCACCATGGATTCTGCTGGGATCACATCTGGATGTTTCTCTACTAGGGGAAACAAGATAGAACAGATGTTATTAGCTATGAAATCCAAGGCTGTATTAATTTTCCCACTTAAAAAAATAAAAAAGGGGCACAGGTATTGGCTATATGCATTTGTTGATTGAGCACCTTCCATTTTCTATTATTTATCTGTAAAATCTCCCAGGTACTCTTTGCCAAGTGTCTTTATCTTCTCTAGCACTACTGGAATGACCCAAAACCACATAACAGAATGGGGTATTTTTACACATAAATGACAGCAGAGCAAAGACCATAGTCATCTATAAGAGGCGCAAGGAGGATGTAACTCTAATAAAATGTTTTACAATACAATTTCTGCCCCTTAGGTACCTGTGTAAATGGAAGCATGGCAGGATGGAAATTGTATCATGAAAGGTACACAATGCCCCAGATTAAGAAACCAATGCCATAGAGGTGAGGGCTACGTTTATTGTACAGGTAGTCATCACTCCAAAACCCTAATTGGGACTAAATTTTTCTTTGCTAAGCAAAGCAGACATTAAGCAAAATATCACATGACTGCACTGCTTAGCAACAGCTATTCCACTAGTCTCTGTTGTGGCCAATAGGCCGGGATTGCACACATCGTTGTTAGTCCCAAAGGTGCTTTTTCAAGAGGCAACTGGACTTTCTAGTTTTTCTTTGAAGACGTTTCACTTCTCATCCAAGAAGCTTCTTCACCTCTCAGCTTCTTGGATAAGAAGCAAAACGTCTTCAAGGAAAAACCAGAAAGTACAGTTGCCTCTTGAAAAAGCACCTTTGGGACAACCATGACCTGGATGACTGAGAACCGCCATAGATATACACCACTGTTAGATGAGGACCAGGGATGGGATCTGACTGGTATAAGTACTGGTTCTGTTGCTTTGCGTTGCGCGCGCATGCATGCGCACAAGTTGCACAAATGCAATTTATGACCTGCTGAGCTGCCCGGACAGCTGAGCAGCGCTGCGTGCAAGTGCGCAGTGGTTGAAAAAGCACTTTTTTCCTGCTTTTTCAACTGCAGCTGTGTCGCGCAAAGCAGCTGCAGTTGAAAACGCAGGAAATAAAGGTCAGGTAAGAGGCTGGGCAGGCGGGTGGGCCAAAACAGCAGCAGACATAGAACCGGTTCTATGTATGCTCTCCGTTTGCTGCTTTTCATAGCAACCGGTTCTACAGAAGTGGACAGAACTGGTAGAATCCCACCCCTGATGAGGACCTCATGCAATACTCACCTCCACTTCACTTCTCTACCCTCTTTTACCCTTTTGGTCACTCTACACTCCATCATCTATCCCTGCTATCACCCACCACTTCTGGCTGACCTTTGGTATCTTCTCCCTTTCATTGGGGGAGCCTCTGGCTGAAGCAGCTGCTGGCCCTGTGTGAAGTCTTGCAAGCAGTGGAAGAAGATGGTAAAGGTCAGCTGGGGTGGCAGGATTAGGCAGCAGTAGAGTGCCTGGTGGCCAAAATGGAGGGGGCCAAAATGGAGGGGGAAAGAGTTGAAGTGCATGCTGCTGTTGTAAATGCAGGTAGGCTGCCAAGTGACCAGAGTTTCTGTTGTACATCAAGTTGAACCCAATTTTGCTTCAATTTTTACAGCAGTTGTTTTGAATGAATCAGGTAGTCATTAAATGAATCCAGTTTTCCCAGTGGGTGTATTTTTGCTGAAAAGTTTGCAAATCACAATTGTGTGATCACCGGATGCTTCAACCAGTTGCCAAATGTCTGAATTGCAATTATGTGACCATGAGTGCCATAAATGCAACTTAAGTCATAAGTCCCTTTTTTGAGGCATCATAATTTCAAACAGTCATTAAACTAATGGTTGTAAGTCAAGGACTACCTGTAGTACTTTCTTAACCTAGTCTGGATTTCCCAAAACAACAAAGGAAGTTTTGAAATAAACTTACCTATGCATGTCCGCCCATCATCTGAAAACTGATAACCCTCTAAACATTCACATCGGAAGTCCCTGGCTGATTATTACAGATAGCATTACTGCCACACACTGTTGCCTGCTCCTTGCATTCATTTACATCTGGGTAGAAAAGCAACATTATTATACAAGTGCCACTCACTATTCTTTAAAGGAAGAGCACGATACAGGTGAAACTTGAAAAATTAGAATATCATGCAAAAGTTCATTTATTTCAGTAATGCAACTTAAAAGGTGAAACTAATATATGAGATAGACTCATTACATGCAAAGCAAGATAGTTCAAGCCATTATTTGTCATAATTGTGATGATTATGGCTTACAGTTCATGAAAACCCCAAATCCACAATCTCAGAAAATTAGAATATTGTGAAAAGGTGCAATATTCTAGACTCAAAGTGTCCCACTCTAATCAGCTAATTAAGCCACAACACCTGCAAAGGGTTTCTGAGCCTTTAAATGGTCTCTCAGTCTGGTTCAGTAGGAATCACAATCATGGGAAAGACTGCTGACCTGACAGTTGTGCAGAAAACCATCATTGACACCCTCCATAAGGAGGGAAAGCCTCAAAGGTAATTGCAAAAGAAGTTGGATGTTCCCAAAGTGCTGTATCAAAGCACATTAATAGAAAGTTATGTGGAAGGGAAAAGTGTGGAAGAAAAAGATGCACAAGCAGCAGGGATGACTGCAGCCTGGACAGGATTGTCAGGAAAAGGCCATTCAAAAGTGTTGGGGACTTTCACAAGGAGTGGACTGAGGCTGGAGTCAGTGCATCAAGAGCCACCACACACAGATGGATCCTGGACATGGGCTTCAAATGTCGTATTCCTCTTGTCAAGCCGCTCCTGAACAACAAACAACGTCAGAAGCGTCTTACCTGGGCTAAAGAAAAACAGAACTGGTCTGTTGCTCAGTGGTCCAAAGTCCTCTTTTCTGATGAGAGCAACTTTTGCATCTCATTTGGAAACCAAGGACCCAGAGTATGGAGGAAGAATGGAGAGGCACACACTGCAAGATGCTTGAAGTCCAGTGTGAAGTTTCTACAGTCTGTGTTCATTTGGTCATCTGCTTGTGTTGGTCCACTGCTTCATTAAGTCCAGGGTCAATGCAGCCGTCTACCAGGAGATTTTGGAGCACTTCATGCTTCCTTCCACAGATGAGCTTTATGGGGATGCTGACTTCATTTTCCAGCAGGACTTGGCACCTGCCCACACTGCCAAAAGCACCAAAACCTGGTTCAATGACCGTGGGATTACTGTGCTTGATTGGCCAGCAAACTGGCCTGACCTGAACCCCATAGAGAATCTATGGGGCATTGCCAAGAGAAAGATGAGAGACATGAGACCGAACAATGCAGAAGAGCTGAAGGCCGCTGTTGAAGCATCCTGGTCTTCCATAACACCTCAGCAGTGCCACAGGCTGATAGCTTCCATGCCACGCTGCATTGAGGCAGTAATTGCTGCAAAAGGGGCCCAAACCAAGTACTGAGTACATATGCATGCTTATACTTTTCAGAGGTCCGGTATGGTTCTATGTACAATCGTTGTTTTATTGATTGCATGTAATATTCTAATCACGGCTTGAACTCTTGCTTTGCATGTAATGAGTATCTCATATATTAGTTTCACCTTTTAAGTTGCATTACTGAAATAAATGAACTTTTGCACGATATTCTAATTTATCGAGTTTCACCCATATATCTGTGTTTAGCTTTAGTTCAGCTGAAAGGCCATCTCTGTTTTCCAAACAAAGCTGTTACAACAGAGAGTAGAAGACTAACCAAATGACTTGTCAAGATATAAGTGATGAAGAACGTAGTATTTGATTTTGTCAGATTAGGATATTGGTATGTTTTTACTCCATCTTATTCTTACAGCACTGTAATTTAATAGCATGACAACATCAAGGTGTGCACAGAGGGGTGAATATTTATTTTTAAACCCAAAGTATCTCAGAAGATTGCAGCCTTGCAGAAGATGAATAAATGGTGGAGAGACATGGCTAATCCATACTTTTTCTCCTAGTCACCATGCTGTTCAAAATTATGTTCAGATTGCTGTGTAGTTGTTGTGAAAAATTCTAAGGATAAACATAGCTCAAGCAGGACAGCAGCAATTCTATACTGCCACCCCTCAGCTCTGATACACAACCTCTCAAGAAAGCATTTTGTTTTCTTAAAACAATTGGCGCAATAGCTATTATTGCAAATCACCTTTAGTTTGGCCCTGAGAAACCATGAGCAAAAGTCACAGCAGTATTAATTGTATGGATTGGCTCAGGTTTCCCCCTTTCTCACCCCTCATTTTTGCAGATGATAGGTAGGAATTGAGTTTTATTTTCAGCACTTTTATTGTGGTTCCTGTTTGGATTGCATTCCTTATGGCTATGGGAAAATACAATTTCCAATCGGAACAAAGGATTAAAAATTCTTTCTTGGCTCTACATTCCCAATCTGGGTGTATTTTAAAAAAATCCCAGCAGGAACAGGCCAGATTATACAAATAACCTCTATGTGTATATTTCACATATACTGTAGTTCTGCCCTAATTTGCAGAGCTTCAAGGTAAGCAGAAATGCTGTAAAAAGGTATTGTATAGAGTACAATTTGATCATATTGCTATTTATGTTGAGGAAATCAGGTGTCTTTTTGTTGGCAGACATATACATGGGGGAAATATACCAGAATTTGTCATGTATAGCAAGTATATAACAAATAGCAAACAGCAAAACATAGATGCTGAAAGTGAATACAATGATGAAAAATCACATTGATTTTACATATCCTATTAAAAATAAAATTCTTACCATAACATGTCCGTCCATCTCCCCGGAAACCCACTGAGCATTCACAGGTAAATTGATTGCCTGTTCCTGGACGACAAACTGCATTAATATCACAGCCATGGGTGCCTGTGTAACAAGGATTGCGACTTACATCTCCCGAACCATCTGCCAAGAGACCATAGAAGATACTTTTAAAGAAGATTACCTGAAAAAATAATCTAACTATATTTGTGCTCTTGAAAATGTGGTTTAGCACTGAATGATTTCCATGTCAATAAGATGCCAATGGGTGTAAAATTTGGATAGCATGGTTTACACTCCTCATGTTTGTAAAGACAAACCTTGGAAAAAGGTAATGAACAGAAGCTCTACGTTCTTCTAGGCCCATATATTATTTCTTCATATAGAAATTCTAAGCACTTCTCTCAAATCAGAATAACTTTATATTTAAATAAATAAATAAATTTAATAAATAATAACTATGACATAATGGAGTGAATTATAGCTGTATTCAGGGGTGGGATGCAAATATTTTTACTACTGGTTCTGTGGGCGTGGCTAGGTGGGCGTGGCCATGTGACTGGGTGGGCATACCTTTTTTTTTTGCAGTTTCCCCCCCAAGCTCTGTTTTTCTGCCTCCTGGGCCTTAGGGAAGCCTCCTGGGAGGGTGTTTTTGCTCCCAGGAGGCTTCCCTGAGGTGCAGGTCTGCTGTGCAGCCCCCCTGTGCTCCCCCATTTTTTGCCTCCTGAACAGCTGATCACCAGGAGAAAAATAAATAAATAAATAAATAAATAAATAAATAAATACCGGTTCAGCTGAACTGGTAGCATTTTTTACTACCGGTGTACTCGAACCAGTAGAATACCCCCACTGGTTGTATTCACAAACAGCATGCTGTATTTCTACTCAGTTTTACCTCAGACCAATTTTGTTACCTAACCCGTATGGATGATTTATCAAATGGATTTGAAATCCAGCTTTTAGAATGTGGTTGATTTATATCTGTCTGTCTGTCCATCCGTCCATCCATCCATCCATCCATCCATCCATCCATCTACCTTCCAGTCATAACTCAGTCTGGCTTCTGAACAAATTTTAATCATTTTAAAATCCAATCATTTTAATAATGGCATATCACTGTAATCAACTGTGTTATTCAATGACTTCATAAGTGATCTTAAGCACAGACATCTAATAAATGAGCTATCTTACTTATGAAATTTCATGGTAGAATGTTAACAAAGCAGATAGCAAATATTCAGAAAGAAAATATTCTTTAGCTATACCCAAATAGTAAGGTATTTCTCATTTAAGGAAGTAATTCATATGCACTTACATGGCAATAAATCTTACAGAAATCACTGGAGCTTGCTTTAGAGCAGCCATATATATGTTTGTATTATTATCAGTTTAAAAAAACAAATTGCTTTTATGTCTGTTGTTAGAAGATCAGGATATCAATAATGCTGTTCATGAATCACCCCATTCTGAAGTGAATATCAGAGAGCAGAAGACAAAACAGTCTCCTTTTGAAGAAAGGTTTTCTAACTAGCAAAGTATCACTAAAGGAGCAAATAACAATTTATGAATTTATATATGGGGGGTGGGTAGTGAATTTTTCCCTCATATTACTAGCACTCAGGGTCATTCATTGTTACTGGATGGCACAGGTAGTTCAAGGCAGGGACAAGAAAATAATTCTTCACTAAAATATGTATGGAATTCATTGGCACACTATACAGTGATGGTTACTAGCTTAAGTTACTTTAAGCAAAGATTTGTGAAACTCAAAGAATAGAACTGTTAATGGAACTTCTAGGATCAAAGGCAGTCAGAAACTAATTTTAGAAATGAACAGCAGGGGGTTGACTGTTGCCTTCCGTTATTACATCCTGGAGATGTTTGATTTGACTCTGTGGGAAGCAGGATGGCGGATTAGCAAAGAGAAGGGCTCTTTCTTATGGACTGTTGCATCTGAAAATCCACAAATATAAAATCAAAGTCAGAGTTCTGTGCAAAGGCAGTAGAAGTAAACCAGGCTAATCGTCACCGAACGTACCAATGGGACCAATTGAATTGCTCATTGCATATCGCAAAATCTGCTCCTCTTTGTTATATAACACAAAAACACTGTCCACTGACAGCTGCTGAGTGGCTGAACCAGAATGATGGAAATCATCATGGATGCATTCATCAAACGAAATAGTTTGTCGCCACTGATAAGAAACTGTGTATGTTGGTGATACTCCATTTCTTTCTGGCTCTGTCACAGTATACTCTCTGGTAGAAGAGGATGTGATAACTGAAATATATGAAATAAATTCATATTAATAAAAATTAGCCACACTTGAATATATTTCATTCTACATAACAATATTAAAATATGACAAAGAATCTAGCTCTACAATGATGGGGCTGACTCTTGATAATTCATTCACAGAAGACTCCAAAAGACATCTTCTTCCTACTGACGGAGGAAATGGAGTGGGGGAATTTATTTATTTTCTTGTGCCTCTGCACTCTTTCATCACATTTCATGCCGCTTTAGAGCTATTTTACTTCTGTCAGACTCAAGGACAGGAATGTGAATAACAGAAATTTGTTTCACTGTTTCTTTCTCCACTCTGAATTGAACACTATTTGGGGGGAGGGGTTTCCAATTCATTCCTTCATAAAAAGCTAATATTTATTTTATCTTTTCATATATTTATACAATAGTTTAAGTCAAGTCTCAACAATATCAATCAGCTTGTGCTTAATTTATATTCAGTTCACGTTTATTCAACTAAAGATGTTAACTTGGCAGTGTTGAAAAATGTAACTTTTTATATTGCGTAACTAAAGACAACAGCTGACATGTTCAAAATGTTGAACTGGACTAAAGAAAAGCAGTAAATCTCTTGAGGCATGTGTTTCCCAATCTCAGCATCTTTGTGTGGACTTCAGTAGAATCTTTTTTAAATGATCCATTTTTCTCATCAGGTTTCATAATAAATCAGAAATATTTCCTGTTCCATCACACAATTCAATTTTTGTACCATGTCTTGTTTTGCAATCTTAAATTCCATCCATCAAGTGGATGTTTTTGAGAGCAAACTCTTAAAATCTATGAAATGGTAAACAACACTGAACAATTAATCAATTGATCGTAGGTCTAACAGATCTAGATTACAAAAATTTGGACAATTGCTAGCTGTCAGCTAAGAGGCACAGAGAACTCAACACTCTACTGTCATCTAGTGGTCATCTGGATTTTTGCAGTCCACATCTGGTCAGCCTAACTTTTTGCAGCCAAATTGGTAAGACTTGAGTACTGAACAATTTCATTACAGAAAGGTAAAGCAAGTTCCACACAATGGATGTTTACATTTCTATATAATAAGAACAATGTGAAGTATTTTTTTAACTGGTAATTATAAATGACCGCATAAAGTTTCTTGGAATATAAATTGGGGAAATTTAAAAAAAATGTGGCTCTATGCTTTGATAGAAGTTTTCACAATCTCTACAAAGGTTAAAAGAGTTGAATTGAAAGAGTTAATGAGAGAGAAAGGGGAAATTATTAAATGCAAACTGTGCTTAAATAAACTGTATTTGTGGGTGCAGTCCTTAGCATGTTCCTCAAAATTCTCAATCAAGATAATCCCTTATTTTGAGCATATGGCTGGAAACTAATCATTTTGATCAGAATTTTTGTTACCAAATATAAAGGTTGGCTAAATTTGTTGGCTAAAACACTGCAATAAATTAGACAACTTCAATGTCTTGCTACAAGTCAAACATACATGATACCAATGATATAATTGTACAGTACACACTCCATTGTGCTAACCTGCAAATACAATTCACACACACACATATATATATGGAGGGGAAATAATGGAACAAAATACATGTTTCACAGATTTGGCAGAAACTGACTTTTATCTCAGTAACCCTCTAGCTCCCCCAATCCATCAACTCTGCCAAGAATTCTGAAACTAGTAAATGCATGACTAGTTAGGAAAATCTTTGAATTAAAAATGGTTGTCATTAAACAATATCAGTTATCTCCTTTCTTCAATAGTCTGAAAGAGCTGCTATGAAGTGGGAAGGGATGAAAAGTTAGCTTTGAACACCCATATTTTTTTAAATTCATATTTATATCCCACCCTTCTCTGGAGACTCAGGGCGGCTTACAATTTTTGGGATACAACCCAATGCGCTCAGCAATAGCCTGCCTTCCATTGTATATGCCTGCTTATTACTAAGCGGCATTTTTTACAAAGTCAGCTTATTGCCCCCAACAATCTTGGGTCCTCAGTTTACCTACCCCGAGAGGATGGAAGGCTGAGTCAACCTTGAGTCTGGTGGGATTCGAGCCTGCAATAATTTCAGGCAGCTGGAACTAAGTGCTAGGCTATTTTGGATATGTTGATTTGAGTTCCAGCCACTTAATATCAATTAGTTTCATAAATGGTGTGATATACCTCCTTTGGTTAAAAAGAGTTCCAGCCTGGAGAGACCAGAGACTGAATAGATGATTTCAAACTGCATTAATAGATTTGGCTGCAAGCTTTCCAAGCAACAAGCCTGAAAATGTACTTAACCTACCTGAACTAGAAGAGTGATAAAGCTCTGTGTAAGGCTCTATATGGACAGATGAGCCAAATGGGATCTCAGGAACTTTGCCTTCAAGTTCCGTGCTGATTGTAAGATGCCCATGTTCATCAATCCCACTGAACTTCTGCTTGATGGTCAGCTTTTCATTGTTGCTGAGGAAGGTAACTTCTGCTTGCCTTGTAAACTCGCCACCTAGAAGATAAATTACATTAGGTTTTATTTATCTGTTGGAAGAGCCACCCTCTATGTTGAAATTTTAACCTTTAGTCTTGGTTCACCTAACCAGCTAAACCTTAAGTGGACTGTTTGCTTTTGGTTTAGTATTATGTATATACACCACTAACTGTGATTTTGTTAACAAGCTATAGTTTATATGTCTGAAGCCTAAGAAAATTTAACAATTAAAGAAACCATGTTTTAATATGATTATGGAATCAGATTCTGCCTACGCAACCCATGGTCTATTTTTCTTGCCCATATTTGGAGCCGGCAATCTCGTTTTCTGCTTTTGGTGTCTCCTTGCTTTTATTATTATAATGGCTTAATTTATTTATTTATTTATTTATTTGAATTGTGTGCCGCCCTTCTCCCTAAGGACTCAGGGCAGCGAACAATAAAAAATATCATAAATTTACAATAAAAACATATTAAACACATAAGTCAAATAATCAGTTAAAAATTAAAACAGTTAAAAACCCCATCCTCCATATCACTCCAGGCCGGCCTGTTGAAACAGCCAGGTCTTCAGGTCCCGGCGGAAAGAGCGGGGATCAGGGGCCAAACGGAGATCCACGGGGAGCTGATTCCAAAGAGCAGGCGTTCCCACAGAAAAGGCCCTAGCCCTGGGGACCGCCAGCCGACAATGCCTAACCGACGGTTTCCCAAGGAGGCCCCTCCTATGGGAGCGAACAGGGCGATTGGAGTGTAATGCTGGCAGGAGGAGCTCCTGCAAGTACCCTGGACCCAAACCATTTAGGGCTTTATAAGTAGTTACTAGCACCTTGAAACTAACCCGGAAGGCAACCAGCTTGTTGCACAGTCAGCCAGATGTTTAGACTGGATTTGATATTTTATCCTATAAGGACCTGTTGAGTCTTTCCCATGGACCTGGGATTGGCAGATGCTGTTTGATGTTATTAAAGGTAATCATCGAAGGCTGTAAGCTGTCCCAAAGTAAAACTGTCTTTTGCAATGGATTGGTGGTGATTTTGTCAGTTTCATGGTGTTTAAGTAGTGCTCCTGATGTTTTTGGGCTGCACCCAAGATGCCGGTTATTATTGACAGTATTTTTTTTCTTTCTTTTGCCACAGTTGTTTCACTTTTATTTGCAAGTTTTTGTATTTTATCATTTTTTCTAGTATATGATGATGATTATATTTTTATTAATAGGATGGGGGAAATGATGAAAAAGATAGTTCATGAAAGAAAAAACAGTATATTATGATGTGGTTTTGCTGCTTGTCTTCTTCTGAAAATAGTTATAACGACCTTACAAAGCCTCCTCTATGGCAGAGGTGGGCAATTATGGCCCCTTTACAACTTGTGGACTTCAACTCCCAGAATTCCTGAGACGGCACAATCATGGCAATTCCTGGGCATGGCTGGGACAGGAATTCTGGGAGCTGAAGTCCACAAGTTGTAATGGGGCCATAATTGCCCACCTCTGCTCTATGGGAATGTAGAAATCATCACATTAAAACATAAATATAATACATAATTTTAAGAACAAATGTTAAAAATTACCAGTAACACTGAATCCATTTTGGTAACCTTCCTGTTCCACGGCAAACATCCATCCAATGATACCACCAATGGAAGCAAGAGGAAGCAAGGAGAAACCCAAAGTTTCTGGAATTGTGCTAATGGCCGTGTATGCACGCCCATGGTTCATCACAACGTATGAGTGAAGGTCAGTATTCTCAAATACAACTGGTATTGGGTTGTTTCCAACAAAGATTTGTCCTTTGACTTTTCCATTGACTCGCTGAGGAGAACCTAGTAAAATGTAACAGGAAAATGTAAGTATTGTATTCCTGTAGTATTGTAAATCTTGATTAATGTGAGAGGGCTCAAGGTTGACTCAGCCTTCCATCTTTCTGAAATCGATAAAGTGAAGATACAGATTATTGGGGACAATATGCTGACATTATAAACTGCCCCAAGAGTGTTGTAAAGTACTATAAAGTGGTATACAGACTTCTGTAATTGCTATTGCTATTAACCAACTAGCAAGTTGTGTTCTCTTAATAATAACTTTAAGAACACCAGAAAATAGCCTTGGTGGTGCAGGCTGTTAAATGCCTAGCACTTAATTCCAGCTGCCTGCAATTACTGCAGGCTCGAATCCCACCAGGCTCAAGGTTGACTCAGCCTTCCATCCTCTCAGGGTAGGTAAATTGAGGACCCAAGATTGTTGGGGGCAATAAGCTGACTTTGTAAAAATGCCGCTTAGTAATAAGCAGGCATATACAATGGAATGAAGGCTATTGCTGAGTGCATTGGGTTGTATCCCAAAAATTGTAAGCCGCCCTGAGTCTTCGGAGAAGGGCGGCATATAAATGTAATTTTAAAAAAATATGGATTTAATCTCTTTTTCAGATTAACAATTTTAAAAATGATTATGCATTAATTTGAAATTCTGTAATAGTGAATAACATTTTCTTTAATTGTTTCAGAAAGTTAAATATTTCAGAGTTCTCTACTATATCCTGGACTGGATATTATACAAGATCTTGCACAGTGCCTAGTCTGCTCTAAGAGAATAACATTTACATTCACCAAAGAAAAGACACTTCAGAAAAATGCTGCGCTATATTTTAGATATTTAACTTGGAAATCAACATTTACCTTCAGCTACACATTGCCTGCCATTTCCTTTGTAGCCAACAATACAACTGCAACAAAAGCCACTTGGGTAGTCTTTGCAAACAGCATGAACTGAACACTGATGGCGGTTGTTTGTACAGCTTTGCTGGACATCTGTATTGTAACGGAACACTGTAGATAGGGGGGAGAAATACAGATAGAAGACTGGCTAAGCTCACAAAATTTTAAGCCAGTAATGGTGTTTTTCATCTCCCCATTTGTTACCTATAAAATGTACAGAATGCAGAACCACATAATATAGGAATATCTTATTGTAGAAGTAATGTCTCCTGAATTACTATTGGGCACATTCCAATACCCAAACCTCTGCTGGTTGTGAAACAGAATAGAAATTCAGCCCTAGTAGAGCCAATAGCTGACCTCTTGGGGGGGTGTTAATTTAATTTAGGAATTTTATATGGGTTTTAGATTAATTGGCTTGAGTATTTAATATTGTTTTAGGTAATTAATTTATTGTCTGTTTTTAGTTGTGAGCCGCCCCGAGTCCTTTTGGAGAGGGGGCAGCATACAAGTCAAATCAATCAATCAATCAATCGAAAGAAAGATTGATGGCAAGATCCAATTTTACAATTTTTCTCTTACTGATAGCAAGATGCTTTTTTCATCCCTGGCACCAGACTTTCTCTTGCATTGTTCCCAGACTGTCCTCCCACAGCATCTAGCCTCCATTCTTCAAGCTTTTAAAAATGTTTTGCAATACTTTGAATTGTTAGGTGGTGTTGGTATTTTTTACTATGGGTTTTAATCTTCAATATTGCCTCCATTGAGCAATGAGAAATAATCCAAAATTAGTAGACATGTTTGACAAGAATACATCGGTATAATGTGCCTCAACTCTGATATTCATGTCAGGATTGTTTCAATGGACTTTGATAATAAAGAAGTATACATGTTATTCACAGTGCACTATTGAATATTCCAGCTCTCTCCCAGTTAGTTAACAATGCTATTTTCTCTATCTGGTACCAAGATTGCAAAGCTTTTATAAGCTCTACAAGGTAGACTAGGCTAAAAAACCAAAACCATATAGGTCAGGAGTACTTTTATGGTGACAGCCTCAGTAACAGAATCTTGCCAGTCTGAATGTCCTTCCCTCTCCTCCACTTTATATTCTTGTCAACTAGAGAGGGGCCTCTCTGAAACATTTACTCAAAATGGTTTCTTGGAATGGGTTCAAGTATGTCTGATCATTGCCTTGCTAGCGGTTCTTCATCCTATCCTTCAAAGCCATTCCCTATATCCTGAACAACTTTTGAATTTGCAATGTTGGGAGAAGGGTTATTTTCTTAGGCAGCTAAGGGTCACAAGAGGCAAGTCAATGACAACATAGCATTGCATAAACAAGTATGACCAATTCCTAATGTTTAGGAGGAAGAATTCAGCTTTTGAACTGCACGTTGCCTCTCCTAGCTCAAATCAGTAAATGTATAGTAAAGGTAAATGTATAGTAAAGGCAGCTCACATAGGAGACATCAACAACATGCAAGTGAGGGCTTTTTTATATCATGCAAACTTAGCAGGTGAAAGACATATGCTTTGAGACTTTTAGTACTTCCTATGCCCATGCATATTTAGAAATGGTTGGGGGGAAATTCCTTCATATCTGTTGTTCATCATACAATGGATATTCTGTAAATAAATACTTTTGTATCTCATGAAATAGCTTATAGTACTGTATTTATGAAAGATAAAGATAGGTGAACTTACCAATTCCAGTTTCATCATCTTCTTCTACTTCAATAATCTGAGCGTGCTGGTTGGGAACTTGATGGATTGGAAACTGTAGAGGTGGATTTTTCCCTGTTGGGGGTGGAAGTTTAACTGGAGGCTGATCAGTTAAAGTTTGGTATGGAAGCTGAAAATCATCTTCTATTGCTGGCTCAGGTAATCTGTATCCAGTCTGAAAATTATCTCCTCTGTCAGAAACATCATAGGAGATTTCTGGATGGCTTACTTCAATGGGATCTTGATAAAGAATGGAAGGGTGTAGGGTCACTTCCTGGGATTGCTCATAGTCATTGTATTCTGCACTGGCAGGAGACTGAGCACCTTTTGCAGATAGGATGTCATTTGAGCCACCAATCTCAAATGCCCAAACTCCAGGTTGTCCCAAATTGCTGGCCCTAAAAACCAAAAAAGCAAAACAAAAACTAACTATACATTAACCAAAATACGCTCAAGCATTGTAATTTTTTTATATTTTAAAAAATTAAGTTCCACACCACAAATTACAAATATAGCTGGGGTAAGATAATCCTCATGAATTGCTTAGTTCAACTCTAAATGGGGAGTCTGAGGATAAAATGTATTGGACAAGACTAAATAATATTTAAAGGGGTACTACTTATGACCTTAGAAAAAGTAAATATACACATACAGTATACACAAATATACAGAGCACACCAGAGACCTGAATTTTAGAGAGATAGGAAATCCATTTCTGTTTAATGTATATTTTTATTTCAGAATCATGCCTTTCAAGCTGTAGAATAAAGTTGAAAACTTAACAACTGTTATCCTATTTCTTGGAACTGGTGTTGTCTGAGGAAGATCAACTGAAGTTCCCAGGAAGATGATGAGCATTTGGACTGGCAAATGTTATAAGTCTTTCTCTCACTGAATAAGAAAAACTATCAATTTGCATTGCTTTATTATTTAAAAAAAATCCTAGTAGTGTATAAAGTTTCTAACTAAATATATTTTGTTTTCTTGTAACGTTTATCCCAATAAACATGCATAAGGTCCACACTGGCACTTATTATAGCAACTCTTTGCTTCAGGTGGGTCTGAATACACCCTTGCAATTTCCAATATGAAATGCTACTCACATGTTATTAACTTTGAGCATGTTCTGTAACTTCTAAATAATGTATGTAAGAACATCTAATATGTTCACACACACTGATGCCACCATACCTCTTCTTACTCTAACCTCTTTTTGTCTTAAGTGTCCCTTAGGCTATTTAAAAAACTGCCTCTTACATTAGGAGAAGGATTAGGCACATTATAAATTCGTAGCTATCTCTCCACCTACAATTTCTGAGTCCTTCATGTTATACAACTTAAAGAGTAAAATTTTATTCATAGAAGAACGCTCTCAAGATTTATAGAATCACTAGGAAATAGAAAATTATTTTGGAAAAAATAATGAAAACCACATACATGCACAGGTTCCTTAGGATCTCTTCATCGTTAGCAATTATATTGTACGATCCAGCTTTTTCCCATAAGAAGTAAGATATAGAAGGTTGACTAAAGCCAACAGTTGCTGGAACAACTGTGTTATCATTTTTGGAATGTGTACTATAGAACTGCAAACCATCCTCTGGATAAAGGAAAATCGCATAGGAACTAGAATCAGAAGATGCTAAAACAGCCTGGAATGTGTTTCTCTGTGGGGAAGATTTAAATTTCATTTGAAAAAAAATTAAAAAAATAACAATTAAACACCTGAATGATATACATTTCATAAAACAAGCCAGCTTGTTAATTATCTATTGCAGAAGACAATAAGCTTAGCATGCTCCAGCTCCACTGAATTTCAAGTTCCCAGAATCCTAGTAGCATGAAATTCCATATTCCCATACAGGCTTGAAATTCTGGGAGTTTCTGAAAGTTCCAAGTTTTAAGAAAATTCTGGAATACAGAATCAATACTTTAAAGAAAGAAAACTAGAAAATAGAATTTTTATAAGAAACATTAAATTATTCATGCCAAAGCAAGTTTTTCCCTAAGCACTGAATATCACAAAGTCATATAATTCAGAAATGAACAAACTCCCTTTCATAAGTTATTATTTATTAAACTGTTTTGTTCTACTTCCAAAATATCTCAAAGCAATAAAGAAATAATAAACATTATTCAAATGCAAAAATAAAATTGTAATTAAAATTAAATCAATTAAAACACATTTAGATGAAGAGAGCCTTGTTTCTGGGAGAGATATGTATAAAATTCCACTTTAAGGCTGTACTCCTAAATCTATTTGCTAGGAGATAAAACCAGGTGGTTTCAGTAGGAATTAATTCTCAGTAAACATGCACAGAATCATCTACAGTTTCAGCATTAAAAAATTCAGTCATTGAATGAATTTTTTTCAGTGGTAGGCTGTCAACTGCTTACCTTCACTTGTAAAGTAGCATCTTGACTAGATCCTACATAAGGAGCCACAGAATCCCAGGTCACAATGACAACACTCTCTGGATCAAAGGTAGTATTTGGAAAGCCCCTTTTGATGTACTTGGCAGCAAGTTGGACAATCTCAGGGGAAGAATCTTTCCTGTAATATACATTTCCACGTCCACCTGTAGTATCCAAGTCAGCATAAAAGGGAGCGAGACCTCCAAAACTAAGAGGAAATTGACCAAGATAGTCGTCTTCTCTTAATGGCTTACTCACTGCTATGATGCCATTAGTAAGAATCTAGTTAAAAGAAAAAGTATGTGTTGCAAATGCTCAGATATAATGCAATCAAACAATGCTTACCTTTACCATTTTGAAAATATTAAAAAAATCTAAGAAAATTGTGCATTTGTCTATCTGAATAATAGGCAGATTGTGTATTTTCCAAAATGAAGGAATCACCCATTGGTGCTTCCTTCAAGGAAATCCAAGATACAACCTAAAACCATTACAGCACTGGCAGAGCTTAACTTGAATATTGAATAGAATAGAATAGAATAGAATAGAATTCTTTATTGGCCAAGTGTGATTGGACACACAAGGAATTTGTCTTTAATGCATATGCTCTCAGTGTACATAAAGAAAAAATAAAATATATTCATCAAGAATCATAAGATACAACAGTGATAGTCATAGGATACTAATAAGCAATCAAATCATACTAGGAAACAATAAAAATAATATAAGTTGTAAAGATACAAGCAACATGGATATAGCCATAAGTGGGAAGAGATGGGTACTAGTAAGGATGAGAAGAAGAATAGTAATGCAGTCTTAGTAGTTAATTTGACAGTGTTGTGGGAATTAGTCGTTTAGCAGAGTGATACAATCGTTACTGAAAATTAAGGCCATAATAGCTGCAGTTTGCTGTAACTCAAACAACATTCTTTTTATCATCTAGCTTGATGAAGGAGTCAAAAACATTAGTACAGCTTAATGTATTCTCCAGGTTGGCCTAAAGATACAAGATTATCATAATATGGATTTTTTAATGTAGTTGATATTTTTATTTTTTTGTATGATACTATCTTGAATAGCAATTTCACTTATAGCATTAAATGTATAGAGCAGTCAGGAAATATATAACTAGACTCAAATAATAGAAACTAATATGAATCTACTGCAAATCAAATTAATACAAATTAATGTTGTAAAACAATTGCAATTAAGGGTAAATTTTAATAATTATATTCTGCAAAGTTTAGGTCTTTTCAGATATTACAAAATTCTGAGCCTTTAGTGGATATGAAATATGTTTGGGGGAAACATTAATTTCAGAGGACTTTTGTACCAACTAGACTATAAGTTGATTTGTGTAGTTTAGAGTGTCTTAGTTAAAAGATACTGTTATGGTTTCTCTTTAGGCATCTTAGGTTGAGTTATGAAGGTATGAAAGGAAGGATATAGTCCCGTGATGGCGAACCTATGGCACGCGTGCCACAGGTGGCACACAGAGCCATTTGTGCCAGCACACAAGCTGCAGGCAAACTTACCTCACTGGGCACATGTGCGCCTCACAGCTGGTTTTCGGCCAGTTTGAGGCCTTTTTCGGCCTCCCAAAGGCTTGAGGAAGGCTTCTGCAGGCCGAAAACTAGCCCCATTTCATCACTTCCTGTTTTTACGAAAATACCGGAAGTGATGAAACGGGGCTAGTTTTCGGCCTACAAAGCCTGCAGAAGTGTTCCCCAAGCCTTTGGGAGGCCGAAAAAGGCCTCAAACCAGGGGTGGGATTCTACCAGTTCGCACCTATTCGCTAGAACTGGTTGTTAACATTCTAAGCAGTTCGGAGAACCGGTTGTTAGAAGAAATTACTGGCCTAATCCTGTAAGGAAGGAAGGAAACAAACATTCTGGTGTTGCTTATAGAAACTGCCTCTCCATTAACCCTTATTACATTCTTGGCATGACTAGACTTCCTGTCTCAGGAATGTCTCTGGAGTTTTTTCCCCCTCTTTTGCTGGTTCTTTGCTTGTGTGGAGTGACCATTTAAAGTTACAATGGCACTGAAAAAAGTGACTTATGACCACTTTTCACACTTACAACTGTTGCAGCCTCCCCAGTCATGAGAGGCCAGGCAAGGAGATGTGTGCCTCAATGTGAGTGATATTGAGTTGGCCACACCCAGCCAATAACATAACCAAGCCATGTCCACCCAATCACATGACCACCAAGGCATGCCCACCTAAGCCAAGCCACAGAACCGGTTGTTAAAAATTTTGAATCCCACCCCTGCCTCAAACCAGCTGAAAATCAGCTGTGAGGCTCAGTGCAGGTAAGGGGGTGGCAGGGGTAGGTGGGTGGGGATTTTGCGTGCATGCATAGGGGGTGTGGGGGGCACATTGCTTTCTGGGTGCTGGCACACGAGTGTGAGCATGCAAGTGCACACACAATTTTTGGCACAGGAGCCCAAAAAGGCTAGCCACCACTGATATGGTCTATGTGTTAAAAAATTCTGTTTCATCTTGATTCTCTTAGGCATTCATGATATGGACACTATGTTTCTGTTAACAAATATTTTTACATTTTTTTAAGCAACTGCATGACACAACTGGCACTTTGACCTATCATTGAGAACCTTTTGACACATCCTGCTAAAACAATCCTCACCTTCATTTGCTTTGATGTGATGTGATTGTTCCCTTCTCTGTCCAGAAATCCCTGGTTTTACATTTTTATTTTGTATGCTTCCCTGTGGAATCCTGGTCCCTGAGGTGCTATTTTTCTATTTACAAAGAACTACTTTTATTTTTTAAAAAAATTAATGTAGTTATAAATTTAATAAGATTATGTATTATGTTTATCTTGAAATGTCGCTGTCCGCTCCACCACTTCATTTTGTTAATCTGCAGTTCCACACACTTAGAAGAATTGTGTGCTACATTGACTGACAAGTGTCTATAGACTCATTTTTATTTAATAGCATGACTGGTGGAAGAAAAATCTCTATCAGGTTATCTTCCCATATTTATTGTAGTTAATATTGTAAATGCCATTCCCTCCCATTCGTTCATCTTTTTCATATCTACAGTACAAGAATGGTATATAATTCACCAATTTTAATTCCCAGTATAGAGAAAAGATTTAACTACATACATTTGACAAGTCCCAGTTTAGGATGAAATTTGACATGTAGTGCCTTCTGGTGGTCCAGGTAAGTAAAATAAGTAAAAGGGTACTTGTTTGTAGTACCCTTTTTAGAATATGACCTGATATGACATCATTGTACTGGTTGAGTTTCACACCTTATGCCAGGGGTGTCAAACTTATGTCATTGTCACATGACATAGCATGACTTTTTCCCCCTTCACTAAACTGGGGGTGTGGCCAGTGCGTGACGCATCTGGCCCGTGGGCCAAGGGTTTGAAACCCCTGCCCTATGCTAAACCATAAATTATGTATGGTTTATTAATAAACTACTAGAGATGGATTTACACTTCATGCTAAGATACAAAAAACATGATTTGTTGAAAATAATGGCTGAATTCATTGCACATGCTAAGCCAAGCACTGCCAAATCATTTTGGCTTAGCATAATAGATCACTATGTCTACCTCCCCCAGCACAATCCATCCTGCTATTTTCCTTAGCCTCTTATGTATGTTGATGCTAATTTAGCAGGCTTGTGTTCTCAATATTCTGCTACTTGACTATGAGGCACAAACCTTATAAGGATGTCAAAAGAAAACAGAACAGATTCCATCTTTTCTATTTATTTTACAACTCTGGTATTTCCTTACCAAGATAAGATAATTGCTATAGTCATACTTTCCCAGAAGGACTGAGAAGAATCTTCTCGAACAGATGCAGCTGTAATACTTCTAGATAAATATATACAGGATGCCAAACAGATAAAAACCAGTTAGGATGTCTGGTAAGAAAACCAATGCTACATCTTTCAGAGGCCAGAAGTTTTGATTCAAGGATATTTATAAAAATCATTTTGATATCAGTGATTTTACACTGATATCAGTGAGCAGGAATACTTACTAATACTTAATAAGTAACAGAAACACTTGTTACACATTTCTAGCTGATTTATGATGGGTTCATATTGTTGTAGAAAAAGTGACATCATAAGGGAATTTTGCAATGATTTCTTAACTTCAACTGAAGGTAGGAATAAATAGACCCCTCAACTTCAGAATTTGGTTGGCCAATTATTCATACCATCTCAGAAGATCTTATCTTCCCTTAAATATAACTTCCTCAAATTCTCCAACTCTTTAATCTAAAATCACATTTAATTGATCCAATAGAGTATTTGATAAGTTGTAAAACAGATAATTTTATGTCACTGAATAAACATTTAAGAATTTGCTCTAATTGTGTAAACTACTATAGCTAAAAAATTTGCTATTCATCCATCTCTTCATCAGATATCTTTAATGATATGACTCAAAGACAACAAAAACACTAATATAACACTATATTTTATAAAAGCTAACAACTGGGACATCAACTTCTGCTTATTCATCATCAGATACTGATTAGCCAAAGAAAAATAATTGTGCTTTGATTTGAGATAGCTATTCCAGACTTTGCTTTGGATAAGAAACAACTATCAAAGTTTTCTATCTGACTAAATCTAAGTGCTGTTGCTGGTCAAAGGCCCCCATATCATTCTTCCAAAGAATATTCACTGATGTGGAAAGAGGTTCCTTTCTCTTCACATGGAACAAAGGAAGAGCCAACTATAATGTTAGAAAGTCACAACATTATGTGTCATTTCTCTTATTGTATTTTTAAATGTATGTTGCTGTTACTTATATTCTGCTTTATATGGTGGTCAGCCCAAAATCAGTCAATAAAATTTCTGTACCCAGGTTACAAATTCAAATTCTGCAGCACAAAAGAAGATACTAAAACTTACTTTTACAATCGCTAAGGTTCAATCTCTTGTGATTATTACTCATATGCTTACAAACATTGGGTATTTGTATTTTTATAGTAATTTATTTTGTGTATAGGTTTTGTAGTTTTGTTTTTAACACTGTAAGCTGGCCAAAGTTGCCCTGTAAGATGGTGTCCAATAAGTTTAATATAATAATATTAATAAAATATAAATAAACATATGTTGAAGCCATGGAGGTTCAAGGCTCTTCAAAAATTTTGAAAGGGATATTTCTTAATAAGTGATAGCCTTCTTTTGAAGCAATAAAGCAGCTGGATCTTTTTCTGGCCTGAACGAACAGATGTGATGAGTAATAAATTGGATTTGATCCTAACAGACTTAGATTCATCTCAATGAACAGCCAATCAACCTACATATGTTCACATTTCTCTCATTCCATTCTGTGACATGTTCATAGATGTGAAGCATGTCTCATTTGTTGTTGTCTCTGCTTTATGGAACAACATTACCTCTAATGTCCATATGGCACCGACCCTGTAATTCTTCAGTTGTTTTCTGGATCATTTCCCTCAGTGAATAAATGGACAAGTATGATTTTTTAATTTATTTATTTGGATGCTCTATCTAGTTTTAGGACTTGTGTAGAAAACAAGTCACATTTTAGATCATATTGAACATCCAAAAGAGTTCATAAACATTTAAGCACTACTGTACGTTACATTTGTAAATAAAGATTTCTCTTGCATACATTATGCATAGTTCTGCTTCAGTTAGCTAGAGGAATTTATAAAAAGCAGCAAGAGGATAAAGAGAGACTTGAAGAAAATGCCCAGTGTTTCAAACAATGACATTCTTAGTATGAATGTCAATCACATCACACAGTAGAGGGACATTACTATATACATGAGCCACATCCCATTACAGTATTTTGGTTGTGGTAGAAGGGCCATAACTTTGTACACAGCACTTGTAATTAAAACTTGGCAATTAAACAGTTGCAAAAATCAGGGCAAGCAGGGTGACAAGGGGTTTTTATCTCAAATTGTGAGGAGTTACTGCTTACTAGAACAAATAGCAGTGACCATATGGGTCAATTATCTCATTCAGGGCACAGTAGTTTCCTGTTTGCTTCCACAATGAATGGATTTGTATAAAATGTTATTGTAGCTGAAAATGCAGGTAACATTTTAAAATATGCAATTCTTTCAAAACCTGCTTAGTTGAATACGATGCTCTCCCTCTAACACAGAAATTAACTCCTGCCCCTTCACCCGCATTTTCCATGAACAAGTGCATTTCCAGAGCAGAGGCTTTACATACAGATGTGAGGTGAACAAGAGACTTTGCTCAATTTTGGACATTGTGCAAACTAACCCATGTTATAACGATCTAAGTGTGAGGTGATCATTATTTTCAAAAATGCAATTGATGACACCCACTTACAAATCTAGTAACAATTAAATGAAATATTTCCATATACAAACAACTCCTTCTGGAATGCATGTTTGTTTGTTCTGATATCCATTGTCCCACTTAATTCCATTGACAATGAGAAACAATTACTCTGAATAGATTTTCCAAAATCTATTGTCCCAAAGACCAATTCTAATATACTGTATTACTTTTGTAGAAAATGTAAGTGATCCCAAGAAATTTTCACCGGAGTGATTTCTAAGGAAGGATTCTAGAAAATTGTACTTTACAATAGTGATGCATAGGAATAAAGAAGATAATTTACTCAGAGCAAATATATTTCGTATCTGTCATTTTCCTATGCCCCTGTGTAATTTATGATTCCCAACAGTGGTCCACAGTAATGAACCTCTTCAATACATCTTAATATAGGAAGGACCAGGACAGGCAGGTGCAGACAGAGAATTGTACTCTCTCAAGAATCTGGGACATAATTCATGCATTGCTTTGCATGGCATCTGTGAAATCCTGAACTTGCTGTAGTCCAACCAAGTCCTTTACAATTTATGTTTTATGAATTAATCCTGAGAGTACCCAGCTGCTGTATTTTGCTCTAGCTACTCCTGATGTAATCCTCAAGTGCAGTATCACATAAAGCACATTCCAATAATCTAGAAGAGAAATTATTGTCAATTTTATTATCACTACTATTAAAATGGAGGCACTTAATTAAGAAAAATTAGTGTAGCCAGATTATTCCTGCCTAGGAACTTCCAGTAAAAAGATGAATCAAGTAAAATTCCCCTGTACTTGTCCTAAATAAGAATGCAATACCATTCAGAGCAGGATATTTACCCAATATTAATACCTGGGAAGCACTAATTTACAGAAACCCACTTTGCAGGGGTCAGCTTCACATTACTGGTTCAGAGACAGCTCATAACACACTGGATCTCTTGGAAAGGGAGGGAATTCAGTACTGATGACACCTCATGATCTAAGTCTCATATAAGCTATATGGAATCAGAAATTTAGCAGTCATGGAACCAAACAAACATTCTCTAAAGGTCAGAGCAAAACTACCACAGAAGTGAGGTGGGGAGCAGACTTTGGCTAGCTGACTCCTAAGTGGGCATAGACAAGGGGTGCTGGTGACTCTGGCTAGTGAACATGAGGAGAATTAAATGGTGGGCTTCCACAGGTCACCAATGACCTGCAAAGGAGAAATTTCTTTCTTTCTTACATTATCTCCTGCATTATATTGTTGAAGGATCACTCACCAGAGTTGGCCCAATCTTGCTGGCATTGGACCTTGAGAGATGTAGAACAGGATCCTTGATCGGCTACTGTGATTAATTAGTTTAGCACTGTTCCTCTATACATGGATATGCATCTTGCAGTTGTAGCACAGCGCTTCTTAAAATGTGGTTTTCAGGTTATAGAGTACACTAATGTGGACAACTAGGCGCCCATTAAATCTAGTTTATAGCACAGGTTATCATCCAATGAATTTTGAGCAATACTGCATGAAACATTGAAACATTGTATCTGAAAGCAACAAAAGGTAAAGGTAAAAGTTTCCCTATCATTCGTGTTTGACTCTAGGGCAGGATGCTCATCTCTGTTTCTTGGCCAAGGGAGTCAGCGTTGCCTGAAGACAATTTCCACGGTCATGCGGCCAGTATGGCTATATGCCAAATATACATGGAACTCTGTTAGTTTACCACCAAAGTGATACCTATTAATCAACTTGTATTTGCAAGCTTTCAATTACTAAGTAGGTAGATGCTGAAAGCAGCAGGGTGGTATAAAATTGCCCCATACACCCTACGTATTTATGCAGTGATGGTGAGATGAAGCTAGTATGAAAGGCTCTGCAAAACAAGCACTGGAAGAGCACATGCTCTGTTGTTTCTGTGTGCCCAGAGTCACATGGGCATTGTCTCTCTGGGTAAGGAATCTTTCTGTATTTGACAACACCTTGAGAGGAGGGCATGACACAGTGCCAGAGCAAAGGTCCTTTGGTGTTTAGGTATTTTGAATTTAATCAGGTATGTCATAAGGGAGACACAGTACTTGTTGGATTCACAGTAAATACAATTTGGGGCCCTAACTAGGTCTATTTGGCACACTTGCCTGCTATACTCTGCTTAATAAATGCTTTGGCCTGATTGTATCCCATGCTAAATAGAACACCCGGAGAGAAACCCAAAGCTGAGATTTTAGGTGCGGCTGTCTGCTTACATGTGGATTGAAAATAATTACTCACAAACATCAGAAGTATATTCAATCAGATGAAAGGTCTCTCTAGCCCAGCATTGTGTGGCCCAAAATTATCAATCACATGCTATAGAAACTCCCAAGTAGGTCTTACAAGGTCAACAGCATTATCCTGTTTGTGTTTCCCAGTAAACACCAGGAGAACATTATGTGAGACTCCCCAACTAGCATCAATAGTAAATCACACCCCTGATACTTTCAAGATTTAGCTTGTCTACACTCAGCAGAAGACTCTAAGACACAGCTTAGCTAGATTAGAATCTTTATTGAAACAAGAATGAAGCTGTACACCACAGCTGATATTTTACCATCAGGAAAAAGATCTAAATGATTTGTATACCCTTAAACTTGTTATTCCTTCCTTCTGTCTTTTGGAATTAATGGATCCTGGCAAAGTGCTCCATGGTCTTAAAGCCAAACAGCTGTTGCATGTGCACATAAGGCCTCTTCTGCCCCAGGAACCATTCATTGCAACTTCCAGCAGCTTCATTGTATGTCAATACAGTATTTACATTACGTCTAGTAGTTATTGAGAGCTTTACAGCAATGCTGCTGTGACCTGCAATAATTTTATATGCTTTTTCTAATTTTTCTAGATTAAAAAAAAGATTTATAAATGTTCAGCATGTTCGTATCTCATAAAATTAGTGACTTAAATAACCAAGAATAATGTAGGAATATGAAGCGGCATGATAATATGGAATAACATAAAGCCTCAAGAGTTGGCATACAAAAGACATACTGATGGAATACAAAAGACATACTGAAGATGCCTGGTGAGCAAATTCTGGCAGATAATTCTTTAACTTCTGCGCATGCCTGACTAACATGGCTGGCTTCTGCTGAGTCTCGACAAGGCGGAAGGTTGAGGTCCGAGAGGGTGGCTAGAGGGTTTGTAACCCCTGTACCTGGCGTCGTCGCGGTGGGCTCAAGAACAAGACCTTGGCGGGATTGCTGGGCTCTGGGGTGAGTTGGGGATCGGCGACATCTCCCCCCGTTTTGTACTACGGAGCTTGCGGAGGTGCGGCATGAGCAGCAGCTCGGGTGCAGCGCGAGCCCCGATGCGTTCCCGGACCTCGAGTCAGCTGGAGGCTTTGAGGTTTTGAGCTGCAGCTGGGGAGGAAGCCCTGAGGACCGAGAAGATCGGAGTGATGGCGTCGTCGGGAGTGATGGCGGCGATGACGGCGCTGTTTGTGGCTAGCCCCTGGCCTTCAGCTCGGTCAGAGGGCCGCTGTCCCGGGGGTGGCCTTGAAAGCAGCGAGGAACGTGGCCAGCTCTTGGTTAGCTGCCACGAGCGGAGGCTTTGGCCCTGTCCAAAGGCTGTTAAGGGCTGTGCCGATTTCATTCATGGTGCTGGGGGCGATGGCGGTGACGATGGCGGCCCTGCTGGTGGAGTGGATGGAAGGCCAACGGACGATGGTACAGGACCCGAGGTTGGTTAGTGGTAGTAGTGGTCCCGGGGCCACCGTTGACTCTAGTCCTTTCCTGGGGCGGCCTTCGCCGAGACGCCATCTATTTACTGCCCTACCGCCCTTCCCCTGCTGCTCCCTATGGCTTGACTCTGGACTTTTCCATCGACCACCATGTTTGGTCATTCTGCCTTATTCATGTTACCTTTTCCACCCTTACCATCTGTTCCATCTGCGCCAGTCACAAGGTACCTTAGCTACTGGGACAGAATCATCTATACTGTACCACAGGCCACGGAAGGGTGGGCTTGGACACCCTAGTGACCTGGGCCCGGATTCCCAGTACACCCTTGAACTTGGTTTGTGGCTATTGGTTTCTGTTGTCCTCGCCGTGGTGAGAGAACGGCAAGGGGAACACACTTTTCTCCTTGATAGCCATTCAACATACTTCAGTCATCTGTCCAACTGGTGCCCATTGGGGATACCCACGGTGAGAGTGCGTGGCTTGACCCGGATGAAGGTCTCAAACATCGACCACAGGACTGCTGTGAGAGGGCAGCCTGGTTCCTGGATCCCCAATGGGTAGCACCTACTCAAGTTCCTATATTCCGGACTTTTATCACTTCCATCTGTAGACCCTTGTGCCTGTTCCTTGACATTCTCATATCAGTAACATTCAAACTTTTGGCAGCAGAGCTGCAGGCCTTTAGGAGGCTCCCTCCCTCCTGGATATGGCCTGCTACATTATCACCAGCCTACCTCGAGGATAGGTTATGGAACCGAGAGATGGCATGGCGGGAGTTGGGTGGGGTTGGGGCTCTAAGAAAACAAAAAGAGGTCACTAGGGCCCTTTAATCAAATTTTTAAACAAATTTTTAAGTAGGTTAGGAGGAGTGGGAAATGATGCCAGGAGGGTGGATTGCAGCCTGGTTTGTGGCGGGGGGTGTGGGGGGTGCAGGGGTTGGGGTGGGGGGGGGGGGCCTGGAGTCAGGGCGGGATTGCGATCCCCAGGGTGGTTGGGATCGACAGGAGACAATGAGGCAGGGCCAGATCATGTGTTGGGAGGCGGCTCCCGCTACCTTCGAGCGGTGGCACACTCCGACCCCAAGACCTCCTCCCCTGGGAGCAGGGGAGCAGGGACCCCTGGGCTCAGGCTGGTGTATTTTAATGCCAGATCCGTGGCTAATAAGTCTGCCCTCCTCCGTGAGGTGATCAAGGAGGAGGCTGTGGACCTGGCCTGCATCACCAAGACCTGGCTGGGGCCGGAGGGAGGAATCCCTCTGGTTGATTTATGCCCCCAGGTTTTGGATTTTGCACCCGCGGGCTCAGGGGAGGGGTGGTGGAGTGGCTGTGGTTATTCGGAGACCCTGATTCCAAGGGAGGTCGCTGTTCCTGAGATAGGCGGAAGTGAAACCCTTCTCCTGAGGTGGGGGCCTGGTGGTGGGGTGGGCTTGCTGCTGACATACCTTTCCCCAGCTGTGTGGCAGCAACCCTGCCTGGGTTTCTCCGTCCTCTCGGGGTGGCGGTGGATCTCCCAGGGCTTATGGTCCTGGGTGACTTCAATCTGCCTTCCTGGGGCTGGGGGTCAGTTTGGCCCAGGAATTCATGGCCTCCATGGGGCCATGGGCCTGACCCAGTTGATTCAAGGCCGACTCACGGGGAAACACCCTCGACCTAGTTTTGTCTCGGAACAGTGGCGTAGTGATAGAGGGCAGGCCAGTTGTACGACACTGGTCTGATCACTATCTCCTGCCTGCTGGTCTTCCAACAGGCTGCTCCCCATTGCTGGGATGAGGAGCCACTTAGATGGTTCCGCCCCAGATGCCTGATGGACCCTGAGAGGTTCCAGGTGGAACTGGGGTCTTTTCCCACTTCCCTTGCCCACAACTCTGCGAGGACCTGGCAGCTGCTTGGCAACAGGCTGCGGGCTGCCCTCCAGGGTTGTCCCGTGCATCCCCTCACATGCGTGGATCGGGTGGCTCCTTGGTACACTGAGGAGCTCCGGGAGATGAAGCACCGTGGAGGGTTTAGAGAGCAGGTGGAGGGCCCCGCTCCCAATCGATCGAGCCCAGCTAAGAGCCCATATTAGGACTTACCTGGTAGCTATGAGGCTGAGAAGGTCTTATCTCTCACCCTCCGTGGCATCCACAGATAACCGCCCAGCAGCCCTGTTTAGGGCCACCCGCTCCCTCCTACATCCGGGAGGTGGTGGATCCTCTTCGGGAAGGGCTGAGGAATTTGGTCAATATCTGTCGGATAAGATGCATGGATTAGGGAGTTGTGTTCCACCTTGCAGTGGTCTGAGGATTGAGGTGCAAGTAGTCTGGCCGATGTGATCTGGGCTGAGTTCGATCCTGTTTCGAGGATGAAGTGGATAGGATTATCCGGCGTGAGTTCCACCACATGTTTGTTGGACCCATGCCCTTCCTGGTTGGCTTATGCCTCCAGGGAGGTCACTCTTGATTGGCTCCAGGCAGTGGTCAATGCTTCGTTAAGGGAGGGTGTCTTTCCCTCCACCTTGAAAGAGGTGGTGGTGAGGCCCCTCCTGAAGAAGCCTGCCCTGGACCCGATCGTGTTAGACAACTTTTGTCCAGTCTCCAACCTTCATTTTTTGGCGAAGGTTGTCAAGAGTGTGGTGGCTCAGCAGTTTCCACTCTTCCTGGATGAAGCAGACTACCTAGATCCGTACCAATCGGGCTTCCAGCCTGGTTTCAGCATAGGCGGCATTGGTGCACTGATGGATGATCTCTGGAGGGCCAGGACAGGGGTTTTCCTCTGTCCTGGTCCTATGACCTCTCAGCGGCTTCGATACCATCGACCATGGTATCCTTTTGCGACGCCTCGAGGGGCTGGGGAGGGGAGCACTGTTCTTCGGTGGCTCTCCTCCTACCTCTCGGGTGATGCAATCGGTGTTGACAGGGGACAGAGGGAGTGCCGGAGACTCTTGTGGGGTCCCTCAGGGGTCGGTCCTCTCCCCTTTATTTAATATCTACATGAAACCACTGGGTGAGATCATTCGTGGTTTTGGGGTGAGGTATCACCAATATGCTGATGATACCCAGTTATACATCTCACCCCAAACCAGATCAGTGATGCCCTCTCCGTGATGACTTGTCTGGATGGTACGGATCTGAATGGACGGAAACATGCTTCCGCTCAACCCGCCAAGACTGAGTGGCTGTACATACCGGCATCTCAGTCCAGTCAGGAATGTCCATCGTTGACCATAGGGGAGTGGTGTTGCCCCCTGTGGATAGGGTGAGGAACCTGGGGGTCCTCCTGGACGCGCGGCTCCAGTTGGAGGAGCAGGTGGGGCCGCCACCAGGGGGCCTTTGCCCAGGTCCGGCTGGTTCGCCAGCCATTTCTGGACCGAGATGCCCTGCATACAGTCACTCATGCCCTTGTTACTTCGTGATTTGACTACTGCAACGCTCTCTATTTAGGACTGCCCCTGCATACCATCCGGAGATTGCAGCTGGTGCAGAATGCAGCCGCGCGGGTGGTGATGGGAGTTACCCGATTCTCCCATATTATCCCACTCCTGCGCAACCTGCATTGGTTGCCAGTTGCACTCCGGGTGAGATTCAAGGTTTTGGCTTTAACATCCAAAGTCCTACACGACACGGGTCCACAATATTTAAGGGAGCGTCTCCTGTCGATATCGAGTGCCAACCGCCCTGTACGGGCACACAGGCAGGGGCTCCTCGGGGTCCCGTCAGCAAGCCAATGTCAGTTGGCGGTCCCCCGGCGGCGAGCCTATTCTGTGGCGGTCCCCGACTTATGGAACCAGCTGCCTCTAGACCTCCGTCTGGCCCCTGACCTCCACACCTTCCGCCGTGAATTGAAGACCTGGCTATTTGACCAAACCGGGCTGTGACTACCTCATGGGGATATGGGATAGTTTTTAAATTATTTTAATCTGGTCTTATTGGACTTTATATTTGTTTAATTCTTTTTAATTATTTATTGTATTTGTATGTTTTAGCTGTGATCCAGCCCCAAGTCGGAGATGGGGGCATATAAGTCCAATAAAATAAATAAATAAATAAACTGCAATACAACCACTATCATAAAAACAAAAACTTTTCCCTGTCTTGACTACTATATACTATAATGTATCAGCCCTTCTTCTACTGGGAAGATTTACAGTATTTCTAGTAGAGGAGAGGCTGATACATTGAACTTATATACAGGCATGTTGAATGGAACACAGTCATCCCCTAAATAACTAGGTCTATCAAACTACTTTAAAGAATAGTGTAACCAAGGGTGTCTAAACTTGACTAAGACTTGTGGACTTCAACTCCCAGAAGTCCCCAACTAGCATGTAGTTGCTCACCAGGGCTCTTCAATACTGTCTTTTATGCTTCACGGGGGTGTCAAAGTCATGTCGTCATGGCGATGCCATGTGACATATCAGGACTTATTTCCCCTTTGCTAAACTGAGTGGGGGTGGGGCCAGCACATGATGCATCTGGCCTGTGGGCCATGAGTTTGACACCCCTCTGCTATCAGATGAAGAATTCTTCTTTGCTGTACATTTCAACTGTTGAGGCTTTATGTTATTCTATATTTTTATGCTGCTTCATATTCCTACATTAATCTTGGTTATTTGAGTCACTAATTTTATGAGATATGCTGAGCATTTATAAATATTCCATTTATAAATATAAATATATTGTAAATATAAAGTCTTAAAGTTGCCAGTGTTGTTATAAACCTTGGATTTTCTGAAGATTTAGTCCAAGAATGAATGAATGCCATAGCTTTATGAAAATGACATACACAACCTCTAAATAAATGCTTTTCATTACTTGCTACTGAAAAGTTTCCTTGTCATCAAGCTGAATTTCTGGTCATTTCAGCAATACATCCATATGGCAGCAATATGGAAAGAGCTTAACTACCTCTGGGATTTTATTTTCAACTCCAATCTAGAAACCTACCATGTTTCCCCGAAAATAAGACACTGTCTTATATTTTTTTTGGCTCCCAAAAACACACTAGGTCTTATTTTTGGGGAGTCATATATATATATATATATATATATATATATATATATATATATATATATATATTCGTAGATAGGTAAAGTAGGTCTTGGTGTAGGTCTTGTCCGATTTGTCACCTTGGGAGGTGATCAGCTTTTCCTTTTCCTAGAGTTTAGGCTCTACAAGCTTTTGGGGTCAAACATCTCATACCTATATATATATATATATATATATATATATATATATATATATATATGTATTAATGAAAAAAAACACTTACCATATTCATGTAGAACAATGTACATTTATTCATGTACGAAACCACAAACAAATCGCATACCGTGTTTTCCCTAACATAAGACACTGTCTTATATATTTTTTGGCTCCCAAAAACATACTAGGTCTTATTTTTGTGGTAGGTCTTATTTTGGGGGTAGGTCTTATTTTCAGGGTAGGTCTTATTTTCGGGGAAACATGGTAGGATTTCTTAATGGCTTCCTATCCACATACAGGTAGTCCCCGACTTACAGTACAACAGTTTATTTTGTGACCATTCAAAGTTACAACACTGTAATTTTTCACACTTCTGACCTTTGTAGCATCCCCATGATCATGTGATCAAAAATCAGATGCTTGGCAACTGTTTCATACTTATGACGGTTGCTGTGTCTCAAGGGCATATTTTGCAACCTTTTGACAAGTAAAATCAATGGGGAAGCCAGATTCACTTTGCCATGTTACTAACTTATCAACTGCAGCAATTTACTTAACAGCTATGGCAAGAAAGGTCGTAAAATGGGGCAAAACTTATTTAACAAATGTCTCACTTAACAACAGAAATGTTGGGCTCAATTGTGGTCATAAGTCAAGGACTACCTGTATTAACCAGGTGCATCTTTGCTTAACTTTTTCAAGAACAGTCACAGTCAACTAGGTGCTACCACGCATTTGAAAGCATTTTATGGGATTTGGCTGTTTCAACGAGATCAGAATGTGCATGAATATAACAGATTCAGAAAACTTTCAATGCATAATTTTAAGTACGAGAAGAAAACCAAGATGACCTATCTGTATTGTTGTTGCAATCCCTTCTATGCTGAGAAAAATCAAGAACAGATCAGATCAAACCAGTATTCAGCATGAAAG
Organism: Naja naja; assembly: GCA_009733165.1. Taxonomy (NCBI): domain Eukaryota; kingdom Metazoa; phylum Chordata; class Lepidosauria; order Squamata; family Elapidae; genus Naja; species Naja naja. Next base: position 77,750,649 of record CM019148.1, on the reverse strand, counting down.
AATAGTCATGGATTAGGTCTGTGGCTTGAACAGTACTAAGAAAGGAATGTAAATATTTAGAACAGAACACAGTCTGCTTTTTTGTGCTGACATGCATGAATATTATTTTATTTGCAGGACCTGCAACTTTGGTGGATTTAACTGCTGAAATGATAGAAACAATGCCTTTTCTAGTTAAAATTGTAAATTTTTTGGGGGGTGGGGGGAACAAAGGACATCTGCTTTCTATTTTGCTTGGAATTAGCAAAAGTCTATCCTAATTGCCAAAACAACTCTGAACAAATTCTTCCCACCGCACCCAAAACATCTCCTTGCTTTCCTCCTGCATAATTTCTTCTTCCAATGTCCCTTGCCATTTCTCATGCATTGACATTTTATTGAAAAAGACTTCACTTATAGCAGATCACCCCAGGTTCACAGAAATTCAAGGGACATCATTCGGTTTAGAATAGCCTGATGGAAGATAGCTACAAAGAACACAGGAGTTTCTTTTTTTCTTTTTTATTAGGAATACTTATTTACAAATCCATATTCCGGGTTTTGACCCCGTCAACCGGTTTTTAATTATGAGACTTATACTGCGAGCTACACGGACTCATGTAGAATTACAATCAATTCAGATGGAAGGATTACATTGCCCTGAACATAGGCGAGAATGCCTCGCCCGAGACACAACTCAACTGCAGTCATGCCTCTGCAATAGGGACAAGAGATTCTCAACTGAAAGAACAAGCAAAGGAAAAGTCTCTCTTGAGTCGAGATAGACCTAGCTTTATGGACGATCAACATAGAAGATTTCAATTCCATTTCAAGTCAGGGCTGGGGGTTTTTTTTTGGACTCCTGGAAACCTCTTGGACTTGCCTGCCGCCTTCTGGGGAAGGTTTCTACACACACACACCTCAGAAGTGGAGATTGTCTGCTTGGTAGAGTTGAGAGAAAGTGACTGGTCCTGGGTCACCCAGTTGGCTTGGGGACTAAAACGGGACAAGAACTCACGATTCCTGGTTTCTAGCCTGATGCCTTCACCAAAGCCAGCCATCCTGTCTCCCTTTAAGGGATGAAGCAGCCGCTTATCAGAGTAAACTTCCTTCTCCTTGGCTGGCGGCCCGAGCAGCAGCAGCAGCAGCCTCTTCCCAGTGACAGCAACTCCGCTTCTCCCTTTCCCCCACTTCTCCATCCTCCCGCGCTCCTTCTTTGGAAATCACATTCCGGGACCCTGCCTTCCTCCCCCTCGCCCCCGCACCGTTCAGGATCTCGTCCTTGGCCCGAATCCACCGGCCGCGGCCCCTCCTTCCCTTCCTCTTTCCAGCTCGCTTGCTCTCCAGCCCGATCCCCTTCCCTTTCGCCTCCCGGTCACTTACGTAGAGGGACTGGACTCTGGAGCCGTAGAAGTGGAGCGGCGTGTCGAGCGAGAGAGGCGCGGAGCTGACATCGTCCCCCGCTTCCAACGCCTCGTCGCCTCGAGCCGAGCCGAAAGGGAAGAGGAACCCCTCGCCAGGAGAGCAGCCCCCCGGCGCCACCAGCGCGAGCAGCGCCCACAGACTCAGCTCCCTCATGATCCCGCGCTTTCTTCCAGTCGCCTCAAGGGCGAGGCGGCGGGACGCGCTACAAGTTTTAAACCCCGCCGGGGCTGCGAAGGAAAGAGAGGAGGGGGACGCGCTGGCTAGAATGGGGAACCGACCAATCAATAGATGATTGAGAAAAAAGCTATCCTATCGCAAGGCGAGGACTTGCCTGGGCTTTCCTCCCCGCTCCCCACACACTCCCCCCCCCAAGCCATAAAAGAAAGAGTCGAAGCGTGGGATCCTTTAGCTTCCTCCCATTTCCCCGTCCTCTTTTCCCGCCTTCTTCCACGAGCTCCTATGGTCACGTTCTGTAATGCGAGCTAAGTTTCTTACTCGCCTACTCGTGAATGGTTGAGTATTAAAAAAAAAAAACACTAAACGACAAATATGTCATTTTTCTTCTTTTTGCCTGAGGAACTGCCCGGCTGGATTTACGCTAGTGTCGATCAAATGTAGCCAGAAAGACTCTGTTTCGTTCTCCGCCGGGCGTTTAGGATTGTTTTGAGCGTCCCTGTTACGTATGAGCCGCTTGTAATTATTTAATGGCTCGGGTTAGGACAATCATTTAATGATCACAAACCATTCCCTTGTGGATTTGCTGAAATCCTTTTTTTAGAAAAAGCATCTGGAAAAGCAACTCATAGTAGAAAAAGTGCTTAGACTTCAGGCACTTTGACAACAATACAGTGTTGCATTTGAAAAATATTTGACAGTATTGTTTGCTTAATTAAGTGCTGTGTACACTACCCAGAATCACTTTCATCTGAGATGGGTTTCATAATAAAGCCTGATCAGTGGTTTGAAGCCAAGATGCTGTCACCTTGGCCACCAATCTAAAGACAAATGAAAAACAAGACAAGCAAATCCTTTCTTCCTTCCAGCTGACAGACATTCACTTTCTGTTCTCCCCTCAGTCTTCAGTTCATGCAGGCTGCATTTCGAGTTCATTTTCCTCCTTGCACATTTAGCTTTTATTTATAAAGGGGAGAAATGTAAGATGTTAAGGCTCCATGGCAGTTGAATCTCTAGAACCGCAGGGAGAAAATTTGGTTTATTTAGAATAAAGATGAGGCAAGTTCCACTCATAGTGAAAACAATGCCCATAAGCTGCAAAACATTCATCCTACAAATACTGTAGAAAATTTGTGTGTGTGTGTACCTCAATATAGCCAGAAATGTACTGGCTCATGGAGAAACAGAGATGACAGGATTTAACTTGTGTAGGTGATTTTTGAATGGTATAGGAAACTTGCAAGAAGAAGACAAAGGGACATTCATCATCTTAGATCAGGGGTCTCCAACCTTGACAACTTTAAGACTTGTGGACTTCAACTCCCAGAATTCTCCAACAAGCTGGCTAGAGAATTCTGGGAGTTGAAGTCCACAAGTCTTAAAGTTTCTAAGGTTGGAGACCCCTGTCTTAGATGGCACATATTGGGCAGCTTACCTGAGTCATAACAGAGATCTATTCTGTTTTCTACTAAAACATGCCTTTAAAATTAAAGAATTTCTAGTCCAGACCTTTCTTTTGCATATCAGAAACTGACCAGAACTTATGACTCTTCTGCAAGAAAATGTAGTAAATTTTATTCCAGTCTTTGTTATTTCAATCATGTTGTTGTTATTTTAAAAAAATGGGAATCAGAACTCCCTAAATTCAAAGAAAATACTTAAAGTGTTAAGGCTGGATATGACTGTACTGTATGTATTGTACTATATGTATATACACAAAAATAAACAACAAAATTGAATGGGAAAACGGGATTTAAAATAAATTTCAGCTGTACGTGGACTAATATTTCTTAACCTTAATAACTTTAAATATCTGAACTTCAATTCCCAGAATTCTCCAGCCAGCATGCTGGCTGGGGAATTCTAGCTCCAATAAGACAAATCTGAAACTATTTCTACCTTAAACTGTAAAGATCTATGACTCAAGGAAAGAACAACTTTGCATAATCCTGAGATCCTGTGCATTTCTTTATTATAATAAACTGTCTTTCCAAAATAACCAAGCTCTAAAAATGCATTAAACATAATTTTAAATACTGTTATATTGTTTATAAAGAGGAAGGAAATGAGTTATTTTTATGTGTTTAATCTTTGTGTTTGAATCACATTATTTTAATTTATTAACCACTTTCAGCCCCATCCAATGAAATGAATATACAGTATAAGTACCATAGAGTAAGTCATTTACTAGATTTCTTTTTACTTCTTTTTTACTGAATCACTTTATATTCAATACCATCCTCTATAAACATGTGAAAAGAAACATTAATTAGTTAAATCAAAACCTTTTACATAGCTGCCTATCTGGCAATTGTGACTCTGTGCAGCACACATAGGGATAAAATTAAACATGTGCAACAAAAGTTAAAATAGTAATGGTGGCCAAAAAAACCACAACTTAAATAATATAAAAGACAAACATTTGATGGGCTTACCTAACCTCCAGACACACTATTAGATGTCAGAGAATGCTACTATCTAATGGTCATCAATATTTCTGCAAAATTTTAGCAGTAACAGTGGTGGTTGTGACAAGGAGGGTTATTTCCACAACTAATCCTGATATATCAAGGCAAATGGATTTAACAATAGTTGTTCATGTTTAGTTGAATCCTGCCTTGGTTATTATAGGGTGTTTTCAAACCCTTGAAAGTGTTTGGAAGTTTCACCTAGTGCAAAGTCTAAGCTTCTAATGAGTTCTAGACATTTAACAGCTTGCCAAATGCTGTTTGAGCATCATAAAGTATTGGTCTGACCTCTGAGGCCTTAAATAGCTTGGATCTCATTGTTTGAAGAATCACCACTCCTGTTAGTGATCTCAGGAAGAGAGATCTGCATAAGAGGGAGGCCCTTAAAGATGTCCACTGTCACAGAACCTCATCCAATGAAACTTATCCTGAGTCTCTCTGGTAGTGCATTCTCTTTGATACTCCATACTCATTCTACCTTAAGAAAGACATACCTCTTAAATTAAGCATTTACCGTATTTTTTGGACTATAAGGTGCTTCAGACTGTAAGACGCACATTAGTTTTAGAAGAGGAAAACAAGAAAAAAAATCTGCCTCTACCTCCCACCATCACTGGTATTCATCTGACTAGTGTCTTTGCAGCAAACAGCAAACAGCCTGGTCAGCTTCAGCACATTATCGCAGCCCCAGCTTGTGGCTTGTCAGGGCTCCACTCCATTGAGCCTACCACCAGTCAGCTAAGCTGAGCTGCTGCTGCTACCAGGGAACGCTGGAGACTTCGCTGCCAAGCAGCTGATTGGTGATTGGATTTGCCTCTCGGAATACCACGATCAGCTGTTCTAGGCAGCAGGGATCGCTGTGGCCTGTTCGCCAAGGCCATTTGCCATGGCCCTTTTGCCACTGCCACCGCCCATTCTCTGCTGCCACCGCAGCCCATTCACTACCGCCCGTCCATTCCACTGATTAATTATTCTGTCAGGAAATTTATCCTTAGTTCTAAGGTTAGTTCTTTCCTTGATTAGTTTCCATTCATTGCTTCTTGTCCTCCCTTCAGGTGCTTTGGAGAATAGATTGACGCCATCTTCTCTGTGGCAACTCCTTAGATATTGGAACACTGCTATCATGTCACCCCTAGTCCTTCTTTTCATCTTTAATTTTTTATTTTCATATTTATTCCTTTATTTCTTCCATATTTATTCCTTTAGCTAACTGAAATGCTTTACATTTAAGATGGAAATATACTTTAATTTACCAAAGATTATACACTTAAGAAAAAGTTTAGCAGACAAAATACAGATGCAGTAAACGATTAACCCTTATCTATTGACTTCTGCAGTCCCTTTGCCCCCAATTAGTTATTTATCAGATAATCCCAGGTAGACAGAAGTCTCCTCTGTCCTACTCCTGCCCTTTTAACTCAGTGAAATTATTCACCCATCTTCTGCACCCATCTTCTGCGTATGCAGAAATAAACACATGCACTTTTAGTGTTGCATAACTTTTAGAGTTTAATAAAATGAAGAGGGGAAAAAAAACAAAATTACTTCTCAAGTTATTGTTTTTAAAACTTTGGGGGGGGAATTAGTTTGACTACATATTTTGACTATTGTTGTGGAGATCAAAAATCAAATTATGATGTTTATTACTTAAAATTACTAAGTATATTTGCAGCTGTCTCTGCAGGTCAGTAATGGAAACTTCTCTTGAGAACGGGAAATGCATTTATTGTTAAGCTGACTGAAAAATATAAATGTTGCAAAAATAAATTCAGTTACCTCCCTCTCTTCCTCTCTCCCTCCCCCCCTCCCAGCTTTAAAGTATTTAATTAAGTGTAATACTTTGACAAAGTAAAAGAGCTTGCATAGAACTGGGCATCAATTCACTGAAAGAGGAATTGTGTTTGATGCATAGAACACAGCTCATTATAAGCTGAGAAGGAAACAGCCACAACATTCCACTGCCTCTTATTAATTCACTGGTTTTCAGGCCAGGGCCTTTCTTCAAACCAGGGAAAGAAGCCATGATGGAAGTATTGTCAGGAGATCAAGATCTGAGAACTTACATCTCCATGAAATAGGCATAGCTTTCTGATATTTCCCATTTGGGAGCCTCAGATTCATTACCTCATTTCAATTAATTGTTTCCTTCTTGTATAGAGAACAAAAAGAAGAGGGGAAACATACATTTTCTTGTCCTTGGAGCTCGTGCGGCATCTCAGGGGGTTGGGAGTGGGAGGCACTGTTTTACGGTGGTTCTCCTCCTACCTCTCGGGACGTTCGCAATCAGTGTTGGCAGGGGGGCAGAGGTCGACTCCAAGGTCTCTCACTTGTGGGGTGCCTCAGGGGTCGGTGCTCTCGCCCTTCTTGTTCAAGATATATATGAAGCCGCTGGGTGAGATCATCCGTGGCTTTGGGGTGAGCTATCATCAGTATGCTGATGATACACAGTTATACATCTCCACCCCGGGCCACATCAGTGATGCTCTCTCCGTGATCTCCTGTTGCCTGGATGTGGTATGGATCTGGATGGACAGGAACATGCTTCGACTCAACCCAGCCAAGACAGAGTGGTTGTGCATACCGACATCTCGGTCCAGCTTTGAGGTTCCATCTTTGGTCATGGGGGAGGAGGTGTTGCCCCCTGTGGACAGGGCATGGAATCTGGGGGTCCTACTGGACCCATGGCTCAAATTGGAGGAGCAGGTGGGGGCCGTGGCCAGGGGGGCCTTTGCCCAGATCCAGCTGGTTCGCCAGTTGCGCCCATACCTGGACCGAGATGCCCTGCGCACAATCACTCAGGCACTCGTCATTTCCGGACTTGACTACTGTAACACTCTCTACTTAGGACTGCCCTTGCATACCACCTGGAGGCTCCAACTGGTGCAGAATGCGGCCGCGGTAGTGATGGGAGCTTCCTGGTACTCCCATATTACACCCCTCCTGCGTGACCTGCATTGGCTACCAGTTGTCCTCCGAGTGAGATTCAAGGTTCTTGTGTTAACATTCAAAGTCCTACATGGCATGGGTCCAGGGTATTTACGAGAACAACTCCTGGCAGTATCAAATACCAACCGCCCTGTATGAGCGCACAGACGGGGGCTCCTCGGAGTGCCGTCCGTGACTCAATGTCATTTGGCAGTGACTTGGGGGAGGGCCTATTCTGTGGCGGCTCCCACTCTATGGAATCAGCTTCTGCCGGAGCTCCGGCTGCACCCGATCTCCGCACCTTTTGCCACGACTTAAAGACCTGGTTATTTGCACAGTCCAGGCTGTGCTGACCTCCTGGGTGGGTTTGATTGTGTTTTAACTTTGGGGTTTTAAATTTTGTATTTGACTTGTACCTCGTTTAACCTGTTTTTAGGTAATTATTTATTGCTATGTTTAAGTTGTGAGCCGCCCCGAGTCCTTTTGGAGAGGGGGTGGCATACAAGTCAAATTAAATAAATAAATAAATAAAACTTAATGATTCTTGGAAAAGCTTTCTTCATCCTTCAATGTATTGAGGAGCATTATTTACAGTATGAAAAATGCAGTCATTACTGGGAGCACATCACAGAATCCCCTTTAGAAAAGTACAACCCATCCTCCCCAATTGTTTTCTTGTGCTCCCTCTTTCGCTCTGTCTCTCTCACTTGCATAGTTGTATGAAACAGATCAAGATAAGTGTGAAAAAGGCAATTATCAGTCAGTAGCCAAAGAGTATGTTGGAATATTCATCAACGGAATTAGCAACTTGCCAGATCTTGTGGGTATCTCTAAACTTCCTCAACTTCAGCAGAGATAAAGTTTTTTTTAATTACATTTATATGCCGCCCTTCTCAGGGCGGCTTACAATTTTTTGGGATACAACCCAGTGTGCTCAGCAATAGCCTTCATTCCATTGCATATGCCTGCTTATTACTAAGTGGCATTTTTACAAAGTCAGCTTATTGCCCCCAACAATCTTGGGTCCTCAATTTACCTACCCTGAGAGGATGCAAGGCTGAGTCAACCTTGAGCCTGGTGGGATTCGAGCCTGCAATAATTGCAGGCAGCTGGAACTGAAGAGCTAGGCATTTAGCAGCCTGCACCACCAAGGCTCCTTGGTGGTGCAGGCTGTTAAAGTTGGAATTACCCTTCCAGAGTAATTCACAAACATGTGAATGGGTGGACAGGCAGACATGACTTTCAAAGCAACTACCCAAACCTTTCAAAAATTGCTTCTTTTAAGGTGAATGCTTGTTTTTTTTTGTCCCCAGGGACAGTGTAATTCTACCAGAAGGGAGGGGAGGCAGATACAAACTCAAGGTAAACCACACCAAACTTGATTGCAGGAAATACGACTTCAGCAACAGAGTGGTCAATGTCTGGAATACTCTACCTGACTCTGTGGTTTCTTCCCCAAACCCCAAAAACTTTAATCTTAGACTGTCTACTATTGACCTCACCCCTTTCCTAAGAGGTCTGTAGGGGGGGTGCATAAGCGCACCAACGTGCCTACCGTCCCTGTCCTAACGTTTCTCTTTATTCGTATCCATTTCATGTATTCATGACCATGTTTATACTTATACCTGTTATCTAATACTTGCTTGACAAACAAACAAACAAACAAACAAATAAATAAATAAAGTAGAGGGTACATTGAAGACAGTGAAATTCAGCCCCAAGCTGCTAAAGAGCCAGAAAGGAAGTTATAATCCAAACTTCCACATTCCTGATAGCAGTGTTTTTTTGCCAGCAGGGGCCATGGTAGCACCAACTAAGGAACAGAAACCCCGAACTTTTGGAAGCCACTAGATTGGGAAAACCAATAATACCCCAAAATAGTTATTTTTTTCAGAACAAAACACTTAATATCTAACTGTGCAAGACAAGCCTTAGTTGGAATAATGTATTCAACTGTATCCCTGAACTCATAGTAGGTTATGTTGTATTCCTTCAATTTAGACTGTAGATTTAAAACAAAACCTGCAAATTATTTTTTATTATATCATGTCTTTGTCAATCAGAGATGTTAAATGATCATTTGTTTTCTATAAAATGTATGCATGCTAATACATATCCACATAAAATTGTGTACTCTCAAATGTAGCCAACTTTTAAAATTTCTTTTAGTATAAATTATCCAAACTCATGGAATGAGACTATAATTGCATGAATTGCGACTATTTATCCTTCTTGATCTCAGTCTTCTTGGCTATAATGCAGCTCATTCTATTTAGAAATTACAAATCAAAACAAACACCCACACATTTTTCCAAATATGGCTTGACATTCTTTTGTACATTATACATAGTGTACATTTGTCCAGAGGCAATGGCCTGCTTTGTAAAGCAATTATTCAACAATCAACTCTGGAGACACAAGATTTTGCAATAAACAGGACTGAAGCTACATTTTCCTATAGGCATGCTGTTCATTGGTGGGAAAACTACAGGGCTAGAATTGTGAAAGTCTGACACACTTACAAATTGTAAATTTTTAAACAATGTATGCTCTGTGCACAGTCTTTTCCAAGGGAGCATTTTCTATTCTATCTGATCAACACAACAGATGATCAAAAAGCCAGTTCTTTCAGGCTCCATATGGCAAAGAGGAACCTTTAGTTAATCCATATTAAAGTGCAGTACCATGGACACATGAATAATATATTGAGAAGATGGGAGTGGTTGCACACTTGTGAGATTTTGTTCTTAGATTACTAAAGTAACTCAACTTGTTTTAGTGCAACTTAATTGTATAGGTCAGATGCGGGAAACAACAGCAAAATAGCTTGCAGCCCAAATCCTTGCTAGCATTTTTTGGGACTGAACTTCATATATGCCTTCCGATATACCCTCTATGTTTCTTGCTTCATAACTACTGTGATTTTTTTTTCCAGTTGAAGTCAACAGAACAAAATATTGGATTAAAAATAACATATTGGAAAGTAATGAAATATTCCTGCTAAGAGAGAGGTCTACTTTTAAAATGAAGTGCTCCTCTAAATTAGGATCACAGATATGTGCAAATAGTGAATTTGTTGCGGAAGGACTGATCTGGGAACAGCATTGCATGTATGTATCTGTGCTTACATATTGTATATCTGTTGCTGAACAGACCTACAAAAACAGGTTTCAAGACATAATTGCTCCGCACATTTTGTGGAAAATTTACAATTGCCTTTAAACAGTTGAATGTCTGGAATTACAAACTGGCAAAATCTGTGAGTGGGGGTGGAGGGGCACACAATTGTTCTTTGAGTCAGAGCAATTATCCATAAAGACTCCCTCGTCAGACGGAATTCCTAATGACTACATGTCCATACTGTTTTCTCACAAACAATGTGCAACTGATCTACTTTATCTTCTTCCAATAATGTTTTTTCCAGTCACCAGTCTGCATCCTTGGAATTTCCTTGTGGTCTCCCATCAAATTATTAGCCAGGTCTCATTTTGCTTATTTTTCTTTTAAAGTCAACCAAGGTCAACTAGAAGCTGTTATTGACTTGCATTACTTTAAAATAGACAGTGCATTAACAGTAAAGTTGTTGTCATGTTGATTCCTTGGGCAGTCATGTATATTGATGGGGTTAATTGAGGTAATACATAGGATGTCCAGATGATGTTGCCCTTTAGTCATTAACTGATAGTTAATATTTTTGAGCCAGGATGGCACAGTGGTTAGAATGCAGTACTGCAGGCTACTTCTACTGACTGCCAGCTGCCTGCAATTTGGCAGTTCAAATCTCACCAGGCTCAAGGCTGACTCAGCCTTCCATCCCTCTGAGGTGGGTAAGATGAGGACCCAAATTGTTGGGGGCAATATGCTGACTCTGTAAACCGCTTAGAGGAGGCTGTAAAGCACTGTAAAACACTGTATATAAGTCTAAGTGCTATTGCTATTTTTGTCTGTTCCCCCTTCCTCACAGATGGAGTTCATAGACATACCAAGAATAGAGATGCAGACTTCTGTAAAAGTATGAATAATTCTTGCATTGATTTCCTCTCATTCCTTTTGTCCATACCTATCTTTTTTTCTTTCTTAAATCAAATTGTGCTTTATTTGACATCAGGATACCCTAAGTTAAAACTATTTGGATGGGGTTTAGTGAAGCAGACTTGCATTCTGTTTGCTTGTAGTGCCCTGAAGTACAAACCTAAATACATTGTTTGTCATCCTAAAATTGCTTGTCTTTAGAATTGGTTTTATGTATTTATATGCTGCCATTATAATCCTTTGAGAACTTAATGGCAGCATAGAGGAATGAAACTGGCACAGAAAAGTGAAATAGGCTCAACTAAAAAGATCTTTCAGAGGACAATGGATGCCTTTGGAATTCTGAATGTCACAGGTGTTTTCTCAAAATATTTGTCATGGGAAGTAAGGCCAGTCACAAAATGCCCATTTACCAAAAGGCGAACTCAATTTCTCTTTCTACCAATATGTTTTTTTCATGTTGCAGCACTGTCATTTTTCTGAGCAAGTGGAGAAATCCACCACCACCACCACACCAACCTTGGATCAACACGCTTTTCATGGTTTATGAAAATAAAACAGCATTTTTAGTTTAAAAGATTCCCTATAAGTCATTTGGGAAATAAAGGTGAAATAAAAGCTTTCCCCTTCGGCAAGCTAGCTTCCCATTTATTAATTAGAAAATCTAAAATAAAGTCATGCGGATGATGGAGCTTGAGGAGAGCCAAAAGAAACATCAACAAACGTTATGAAATTTGAGGCAAGCAGACCAACTAAGGATAAGAATCTAAACACAGGATAAGCAACCTGTGTTTGGATTCATTCAGAAATTTATTACTGAAATGTCTTCTTCCCATTTTTACCTTTGCTGACATTTGAATTTGATATTGGAACTATATGCTACATATCACTAAATAGGCAGTGTTTAGATACAATGTGGTTACACAGGAACTGAAAGCTCTTTACACATCCTGTTTCTGTACAAGACGGAAATATTGAGGCTATTTAGAGTTCTGCTGCATCAGCTGCATCATGTCCCTAAAGATCAGGAATTTTAGAATAAAGTTTTGGAAAGAAAAAAACTGCTATTCATTTGCAGATTTCTGCAGGACAGAGTTTTTTTTTTAATCTCTCTACATATCACGCAATGCCTAAAATGTGAAACATCCTCCTCCCCCATGGTTTTCCAGTGTAGGAAAAAGAAACTTTAGAGAGACACCTACTGGTTCTTTTTATTAAACCACTCTCCGTTTTCCAAAAGCCTGTTCGCTGTTAAGAGACAAAACAGTAGTAACCTGACTGAGAAGAACAAGTTTTGCTTAGGTGGACAGTTCTTTTATAAGGATTAAAAAACTCATTAGAAGCCTTGACAATATTTCTCAATCTCAAGCAACTTTCAGGTGTGTGGACGTCATCTGAGGCCAGCTGGAGAATTCTGTGAGTTTAAATCCCTACATTTTAAAGTTGTTGAAACTGAGAAATTAAACATTAAGATGATGTAATTAACTAAAAAAGATAACCCATGAAACTTACTACTGTAGAGAGTTGCAGGTTTAGACAGTGGAGGTAGGAAAAGCAAGATTGTTTTGGAAAAAGAAAATATAACTAGTAGAAATTGGTACAGTTCCAGTACTGCAGGGTACTGGTGCCCTGACAGTTAATCCTGACACATTTTTTTTAAAATCATATTTATATGCTGCCCTTCTCCAGAGACTCAGGGCAGCTTACAATGTTTGGCGCACAAGCCAATGTGCTCAGCAATAGTCTTCCTTCCATTGTATATGCCTGCTTATTACTAAGCGGCATTTTTACAAAGTCAGCTTATTGCCCCCAACAATCTTGGGTCCTCAATTTACCTACCCGAGAGGATGGAAGGCTGAGTCAACCTTGAGCCTGGTGGGATTCGAGCCTGCACTAATTGCAGGCAGCTGGAACTAAGTGCTAGGCGTTTAATAGCTTGCACCACCAAGGCTTTTTGATGTGTGAAAACTCTTAAGATTCACTTTCATTCCCTCTTCACACACACATAAAATAAGAAATGTTTTTAAGCTGTCCAGCTTATACATACATGACACTGGAGCAAAGTAGAAGTAGAACTTATGTGATTATGGGTGTCCGTCTTGACACACCAACTTACAATGTTCAGGGGCTGGTTCTTCTCAGCCAGACTACTGCCCTGTTTCTGACATCAAACATGCTGTTGGAAAATTGAAGTGAACCTCCCATTCTTAAATATTTTAGGATGCTATTTGAAAATTATTTTAGGTGAAAAGGCTGAGTTTACATGATAAGCTTACCTGTGATTAATCTACCTATGATTTACTGTATTTTTCAGACTATAAGACGCACCGGACTGTAACATGCACTTTGGTTTAGAGGAGGAAAACAAATTTTTTTGGCCTCCAGAGGCCTGCACGGGTCCCATTTTCAGCCTCCCAGGGAAAGCTTCTGGATGCTGGGGAGGGCAAAAACGGGATACACAGAGGCTTTGGGCCCATATTCACTGCATTTTCAAATGCATTTACATTTTCACCCACTTTTTGGGGGGAAGTGCTTTTACACTCTGAAAAATATGGTATTCAATTTACCCAACTTTGTAGGCTTAAACAGCACAGTGTTTACACTGCCTTCACCCAACAGGCTTGGCTAATTTGTGTTATATGTCATGTGAGCATAGCTCAAGAGATGTTAATGTTTACACTAACTTCAGGATCATATGTAATTATTTTACCTCCAAATTTATATAATCTTTCCAAATTGAAAAGAACCCAGCTAATGTATTGCATAAGATATGCAATATATTGCATATTAGATAAAAACAACTAATCCAAAAATAAGAATCACTTTAGTCACAAGGATTCTTGGCTAGTAAAGTTTTTTTTTTTGCTAATTAACATTCACACATTTCACTAATGCAACATAATGTAATTTGTGCTTCTGGTACATGAACATATAATAGCATACAGTGTTGTGTGACCCTAGCCAGTTTTAGTTAAATTAACAAATTACAATTAAACAAATTGTGGCTTAGTTTAAGTAACAAAAGGATAATGAGATACCTTAGACTTTGGGATTAATATGCTATGTAAGAATAAAATACGTCCAGGATTTTACAGTTAGATTGTAATGGAAAAAGCTAAAGCCCTCTGAGGTCTGTTGTGACAATCTTCTGAAATACATTAAGGGTGAAATCACTGCTATTCTGCAATCTCAGTGAAGATCCACACTATATTATTTGGTCTAGTTTTAGTTGTTTAGGTGTAAAGTGTAGATATCTTGCTTATAGGAGCTCAGACATTCACTGGTATATTTTAGTCTTTCTTTTTTATCCTTTTACTCTTATCTGCCTTGGTTTTTAATAGCAAGCTAAGTGACTTAATAGGTGGCTTGTATTTTGTCTATGGAGATTCTCAGTCATCCAAGTCATGGTTATCCTGAAGATGCTTTTTCAAAAGGCAACTGGACTTTGTTTTTCCTTCAAGATTTTTTGCTTCTCATCCAAGAGGCTTTTTCAGTTCTGACTGAATAGTGGAGAATGGAAGGATTTATATACCTTGCAGTCATCTTTCTGAGAATCCTTGAGGGTGTTTGGAGGTTTATCTGTGCTCTCAGGGTCACCTGAATAGTGCAAATAGATGAGGAACCTTCTTCAAACTGCTGAAAGGACTGTTTTAAACAGGATATAGGTGGTGTTGTATCCCTACTTCTCTGTTGAGTGATGGCTGTTCATTCTTAATGTAGATGGCATCTTTGATCCTCTTTCAAACCTATGGTCCTCTCTGTCCAGAATGTGGATTTGCTATCTTCAAAATAATAACCTTTGTCTTTCAAATGCAGATGAACTTCTGAATCTTGTCCTGATAGGTTTGTTCTCCTATGTGTTTGTGAAATGGTTTGATATCTCACTGTCTTTTGATACCACCAGCAGTGGCATTTTGCTGAAGTGACTCTAAAGACGGATTAATTATTGCATATATACTGTTGGATACGGTGAGTCACAAGTTATAGTGGAACTTTTATTTTTATCCCACCTTTCTTTTATAAACATACATCCTACATTCCTATCTCATTTTATCCAAATAACAACCCAACGAAAAAGATTGATCAAATAAGTTGTTCCAAGCTCATCCTATGACCTTCTGGCTGAATAGAAGACTTAAACCTGGGTCTTCCTGATTCCAGTCTAGTATTAGCTACTTAATTATTTACTCACCTTTGGATTTTAGAGCCTTCCAGATCTGGGACTTTACCATCTTTGGTGTTGATTGGGATTGCCCTATCTCAAACAGACCCAGTGCATAACATTGGGGGAGGTGTCCACCACAGGGAGTCAGTGGGTCCCAGAAGGCATGCCTTTGCTGCCATGAGGCCCACTTTATAGAACATCATCCCCCCTTCCTTGAAGTGAGACTCTTTCCATCCCTGTTGACTTTTCAAAGTCCCTCAAAATCTGGTTTTGCCATCAGGCTTGGAGAGACGAGGGGCCAGTCAGATATTGAGGTAGCTCTATTACTGTTGACATCTGCAGTTCTCCCTTAGCCTTTAACCATGATTTTTACTTTTTTTCTGGAAAATATTTTTTGAAAAACATTATTACTGTTTTATAGTTTTATTGTACACCATCCAGAGTCACTCATGAGATGGATGGCCATATGAATAAGCAAAACAACAACAAAACAAAACCCAGTGAGAATTTCCAAGTCCAAGCACTGTAAACTGTTAGGTAAGCTTCATTGGTTTGTTGTTTTGTTATTCTGACATATTTATTTGGACATTTTATTGCTTTATATACTATAGTAAAGCTTTGTTTGTTTTTATGTCCTTGTAACATATCCTAGTGTTCTGCAATAAGTCAGATTAAAAGTAATTTGAATTCCAATAGCCAAACAAACACATTTTTCTCCAGGATTTTGTGACAATTGCATTCCCACTCCTACCTTATCTTTTATCTATTCCGAAACTATGTGAGGAGGACAATTTGAAATGTAACTTCTGGATTTCCCCAAATAATTAAGCCACTGCCACTAAAATTTCACCCATTGGCTCTATCTTTAAAAAAAAGGGGTTTATTTTTGCTTTTTCGTTTCTTGGTTATAAGTAAACATATTTATTAAAACTACATTCCTTTACTCCTATACTGAACAAAACAAAATTCTATTACTAAAGGTAGAC
The DNA here is from genome assembly GCA_009733165.1 of Naja naja. Classification (NCBI taxonomy): domain Eukaryota; kingdom Metazoa; phylum Chordata; class Lepidosauria; order Squamata; family Elapidae; genus Naja; species Naja naja. The sequence goes on along the minus strand of CM019148.1, from coordinate 77,734,495 downwards.
AATATAAAAGGAGGAGCTGCTAATCTATTTAAAGTTAATGTACTCATCTTTATCTCTGATAACAAGGCTCTAGTTTTTGGAATTTCTTTCAATTCTTTGCTTGGAAGAATCTCTGATCTACAATTGTTTTGTCTCTGCCCAAGGCATGAAATATAAGGGGCTATAACTGATCTCTTAGGCAGACTTTTATTCTACATTTCTCCCATATCCAGTTGACAATACAACATAACCTCCAGGGTTTGTCATAACACGAGTTAAATCCCTACACTGATGTTCCTGGCAGTTCCCAGAAATAATAGATTTCTTCTTGAGGATCTGATTGGGCTTAATACAGGATTTTGAAGACAGAAAATTGTTTTGCCTTCTAGGCTTCTCCGACATCCAACATCCAATCTGTTAGGGACAAATTCATTAGTGCAATTTGCAAGACGAATTGGCAGGACCCACAAATTAAGCAACTAAAAATACATCACAAGTCAGGGATTGGCAGACTGAGAATAGGTGCAACTATAATGCTCAACATAGCATTTTTACTTGAAAAACATTCTTTTCTTCAACAAACTGGCACTCCCAAGTACAGTAAAGGAGATTCTGTAAAAGTTATTCTGCTGAGGCTCTGCATTTCCTCAGGTGGAAATCCAAGACAAACAAGACAAGTTCATCCATTTTCCCCTTCCAGAACAGTCAGCATCCCCAGCAGAAAAAAAGAAAACACAACTGAGGAGGAGGAAGATGTAAGGAGCTGTGTAAGAAGATCGCCAACTTAAAAGACAGTGGGGCATCTTGGACTGCGTTGGAATGTCGCCCAGCAGGCCGCTTGCTCAAGAACAAAGCTGTGCTGAAAACCGGGGAGCGGCCGAAGCGTGGGGGGAGGGATGTGGGGGTGACGGATGCGGGGGGACACCCTTCCCTGTCCGAGAGCCAGCGAAGGGGGCGTCCCAAACAGCCGCTCTCTCTCCGCGCTGCTCCTGGCCAACTGCTGACGGAGGACGCACCAATGAATCCCTCTGCCCCGAGATCATGTGCTTCCAGCCACCAGTGCGCTGCCAAAGAGGAAGTGCGGATTGTTTTCGTTCGCTCGGTTCCTCTCCTGACGAAGATGAAAGGCGGCGGCAGCAACAGGAGCCACTGTCGGCAAAGTTAAGCCCGAGTTCTGCCCGCCCGCGAATCCCGGGCGCCCGATGGAGGCCCTGGAATGGGACGCGCTGAGGAACGGCAGCCTCCTGCCTACTCTGAGCCCAGCTGTGCCTCCGTACGTGAAGCTGGGTCTCACCGTGGCTTACACCGTCTTTTATTCGCTCCTTTTCCTGTTCATTTACATCCAGCTCTGGCTGGTCCTGCACTACCGGCACAAGAGGTTTAGCTATCAGACAGTCTTTTTATTTCTGTGCCTGCTCTGGGCTTCTCTTCGGACGGTGCTTTTCTCCTTTTATTTCAAGGACTTTGTCGCCGCCAATTCTCTCAGTCCCTTCGCCTTTTGGCTCCTCTATTGCTTCCCGGTGTGCCTCCAGTTTTTCACCCTGACGCTTATGAACCTTTACTTCACCCAGGTAAGGGACGGACGGCCGTTCCCGCGCTCGCGTCTCGGACGGCCGGACTTGGCGCGGTGCGACGGCAAGAGATCGCACCGCCGCGATGTTGTGCGAATTATCTTACTTTAGGAAATGTCAGGTGGGCTTATGTTAGTTAGAATCGCCGTTTATCGAAGCTGTGGGGGGTACTGACCCGTAAAAGTGGACATTTGGAGGAGGAGCTTTAATTTATAGACAGAGACGGTAGCAACAACAACAAAAAACTTCTTACTCAGCCAATTGGACAGACCAGCTGATTTTACAAGGTTTCACAATATAATGCAGCAGGGAAATCTGGATCTCGGTTCCTCTTAAGAGGAGGGAGAGGAAAAATAGGATAAATCCAAGATTTCTGGCCATTTACTTCGATGCAAGATTTCCATCAAGTTTTGTTTTATCCATTTAGGAATAAATCCTTCCTCTTTCTCCTCACCAAAAATTACCTGGTTCACAAATGGGGTTATGTAGTGGTGTCTTTAATTTTATTTTCTTGTTGTTAAGTGAGGAGTGATGATTTTACACGCAAAGCAAATCTTTTCTTGAGCGCTGGTGTGGGTGCAAAATTTTAAAATGGGATCAGGGAGATAGGAAGCCTCAACTATTCTTAAGGATCTTTCAGTTAACAACATGCTCAGAGAGGCAGTCACCCCTGTTTTGCAGTGTTGTGTGAATAATTGAAAGAATTTCTGAAAGAAATGCATATTATACACTTTTAATGGGTGACATACATTTTAAAATGCTAAGGAATATCAGTGATAAATTTAGTGTTTAGTAAAAAGTAGGCTTTGCTGAGATTTTTTTATAGAAACAAGCCAGGAAAAAGCATTACTGAAATATTAAAGAAGTTAAGCAGAACATTATTTTAAAATAGGAAGTAGGGAGGGGTCTCATTGACCTCAGTGTTGTTTTTTCAGATAAATTGTAGGTTGGTTGAACTTTAGCTTCAGTGCTTCATATTATTATGATTTATAACTTTTATTATGATTGTGAAGTTGGACCAGAATTACTCATTAAAAGTGCCTTCATATTCACAGATATACCAGTCTTTTGTTACATGCAAATGAGATTAAGTTTTATTACTAATGTGTTGAAAACAAAGACTTGCAAAAAACATTAACACAGAAACCAATTAAGTTTTGGCATATTTTATTTGTCAGAGGCTAAATTGAAAGAATATAACCAGGTTCACACATTGCATTAACAAATAGTTTGGCTACTGTTTTGTGAATAAATAACAAGTATTTAGGTAGAATAAAGCCAAAATCTATGGTACTAAGTCAGAGCTGTCAAACTTGCGGCTCACGGGCCAGATGCATCACACCCAGTTTAGCAAAGGGGGAAAAAGTCGCGATATGTCATGTGATGATGAGTTTGACACCCCTGTACTAAGTCATTCACAAACTGCTGTTCTTGCATATTTATTTCACTGTATATAATTCCCACTGAATATAATGTGAATTGATTCAGAGAAGCACATTTAAAATTGTGATTCAGGGTAAACATGTTTAAGATTGTATTCTACTTACTGTAGTCAAGAGATTCAGATAAACATCAGGTGACAAGTTTGGCTTATAAGTCTGCCTGTTGCCACAGAGTACCCCTTTAACTGTTACACCTACATTGTCACATCAGACATGCATGGGCAAGTGTAAAAGGGAGGCAAGGAACACACTCTCAGCCCAGAGGTAAACTTTATCCAAATAAAAAGACAGGTTGTGCCTCAGTGTGCCTTAAATCCATTCTGCTTGGTATAAACAAGTTACTAAATGTTAATAAAACTGCTAAGAATTCCTTCTCTACACACTATTTGTGATGGCCCGGGGCGTGGCACAAAGGCAACATAGTCACAAGTAAGAAGGGTCCCTTTAATACCTCCAACTTTGCCCCCAATGTCCAGGTTACCTTCGGCTGGAGAAAAAAACTCTCCCAAGAACGGTCTTTAAGTGGAGGAAATTCAGTCCGAAAGCAAAGTACATACAAGCTGTAAATAAAAACCCACACAAACCACGCTGCAGTAATTAACTTGGCAGGGCAGGAGAAGGAATTCCCGACCTCAAACACCAGCAAAACACACACAGTTGGGAAGACGCCAGGAACCCAGATAAGTCTTGACATAACAGATAATTCACGATTTGCTTCCAACAAGTTGCTGTGCGCAATCTCCCTTTTTAAACACTGTGTTCCCAGCTGCAGCTAATTAAGGGAATCGGGGCCCTTTCCTCCCCTGTAAGCCACACAGCTCAAGTTGCTCCCTTCTCCGTTCCTCCCTGCGTGCCCTAGGATGAAGAGGGGGTGGGCCTGGATCTTCCTCTGAATTCCCTCTGCCTTGCTCTACCTCTTCCCTGCTCTGCCCAGCCAGACTTTGCCCTTCCCCAGTTTCTTCCACAGCTAACAGAGCCACACTCCCACTCCTTATCAGCTGCTTGGCCTCCTCCTTAGAATCAGATTCTGACAGGGGCATTAATTCTGACTATTCATTAATACAACAGAAGAAATACTTTAAAAGAGTCACTGAAATTATCCCAAAAAATGAATAATTAACAAAGTGTTAATTGACAGAAAATGATGGACTTTTCCAATGTGGTGCTCCTGATGTGTTGGATTTCAAATTCCATAGTTCTTATACAAGTTTAAAATGGAATATTAGTCATGCTTGACTCATGTGACTTTATGGGTAGATCTATGTACTTTTCTTGGCAATGATATTGGAAATGGTTTGCCATCTCATTCTTTCACAGCACTTTTCAACTTCCCATTCTAGCCTACAGATTCTGGGCTGTCCTGATAGTCCTCCCTTCCAATGCTAACTAGGGCTGACCTGCTTAGCCCTCATGTCCAGACAAGGTTGATGAAGTGCTGCAACCTATTGAGACCATGGCGATGGAAGTGTGGAATGGAAGGAATGAAAGAAAGAAGAAAGGCTTTAGTATGTTCTTGCCTTTCAACTCTTTCTTGCAGTCTCTGCCTCTATGACTATTTATCTTAGCTGGGTTTATTTTTAGATTTTGAGCCATGATGGGAACAGCTTAAGAGGAAGAAGTTGTAGGAAAAAAGTGGTGGAAGGCTGAATTGTACTATCCTTTTTGAATCTTACTCTTTTCTCATAATAACAGATTAACAGAATAATAGAAGGGGCCTTGGAGGTCTTCTAGTCCAACCCCCTGCTCAAGCAGATTTTATACCGTTTTAGACAGACAAAATTGACTGACAAAGTGGATAATATATTGAAAAATCCTGTATAATGCAGATCTACTCTGAAGCGTTGTATTTTAAATGAATTCAATAAATAAATAAATTCAATAAATAAAATCTCTCTCTCCAACAAAATACAGAGGAAGCATAAACCTGTTTTCAAAACACTGGTTCAATTCATTTCTTTATTCTATTCTACTTTAGGACTAGAATTTAGCTTACATGTTTTTCCACCTATATCAGGATTTATGTTATCCTATCTATTACAAATTTTGTAGCATGCATTGTACTGTCTCTGTTCTTTTGTCCTTTTTTGTCTTTTGTATACAGCCTAATTGAAAGTGAAGGGTGAGAACACTTTCTCTGTCATCTATGAAAATCATATGATTGCATTTTGGGGCTTGGCAAACAACTCACTTTTATGGCTCTTTGCAGTATCCTATCGTCATGTGACAAGAATCTATGATATTTTTGCTGGTTTCTGGTGTTTACTTCCACTTTCTGGCAAAAAAACACCCATCCATTGGGGGAAATGGATTTGTTTAACCAGCATTGCATTCACTTAATGACCACTGCAAACAATATTGAAAAATCACATCCGGCCACATGATGCCTTGATTTATGACTGCGATAATTTATGACCATAATTCCAGGATCAGTTATGCTCTTAAATCAAGGACTCTCTGTCCTTAGATAGGAGATCAACAGGGATTATCAGGGCTGTAGGCTAGGCTGAGAAATTTAAAAAAACATCCTGGAAGAAAGCAATGGCAACTCACTTCTGGATTATTGCCAAGAAAACTGCATGAATGTATCCATCAATCAAGATTAATCTGAGAATGTTTCGACCTTTAAATGAATACTGTTTTATCAAAGCCCTCTGTTCTGTATATGTTTGTACATGAATGTTATTTTGTGTTTTTATCCTTATCTTTAAAGTACCCAGATAAAACTGTTCAATTAAGCCTGATTTGAACATGATATGTGCAGCCAAAAATAATAATAATTGGTTGTGTTATATATCATGTTTTCATTTAACTCTGATATATGCCGTTCATGCCCTGGCATCTCAAGGCTAAGAATCCTATTCATATGCATTTCTGGGTGCATATAACTCTGCACGCTTATTTTTTGTCCTTCTTGCTTGACTACAGCATATAGAAATTGGATCATAACATACAGGTAGTCCTCAACTTACAACAGCTTGTTTGGTGACCATTCAAAGATACAATAGTATTGAAAAGAAGTGACTTATGACTGTTTTTCACACTTATGACCATTGTGGCATCAACATGGTCATCTGATCAACATTCAGATGCTTGGCAACTGATTCATACTTATGACTATTGCAAAGTCAATTGGGAAGCCAGATTCACTTAATAACCGTGGTACTAACTTAAACTGCAGTGAATTACTCAACAGCTCTGGCAAGAAAGGTTGTAAAATGGGGCAAAGCTCACTTAACAAATGTTTCACTTAACAACAGAAATGTTGGCCTCAATTGGGGTTGTAAGTCAAGGACTACCTGTATAGAAGTACTCTCCATGGCATTATCCCCAGCTGTGCTGGACTACAACTCTCATCATCCTTAAGCTTTGGAAGACAGTGAGTTTCCTGTGCAAAGTTGGGAATTACTAATTATAGTTTAATCTCCATTTTTAGATTAGTAGAAACAAATGGAGATTTAGAGGATAATAAAAATACCGGATAGTATGATTACTGAATTGGAACATATAGATACATTAGGAAAAGATTAGGAGGAAATGGAACAGAATATATTTAGAGAAAGATGCAGAATATACTAGTCCCTTTTAAAGGATCTTTCATTTGAAACAAATGTTTTTTCCATGATTGTGAGGGATGTTTATCAAATCCAATAATACTATTTATGACTCAGCCTTCCTTCCATTGCTAGGTTTTATCCCTGGACAAAGAATCATAGACATACAGTAGCTAGACTAAAATCTATATGAATATACATCCCATCTCAAACTGACTTTTCCTATGATTCAGTCTTAGGCTAAACTGATACTAAAGGAATCTCCTGGAAAATCACATCACCCATAGGATTGATAGGTTAACTTGAATGTCCACCGTTTAAATTTGTTCATATCTAGAAATGCCTCTGCTTGGTGAATATGTCTTCAGTTTCCAAGTGGTTTTGAGGAGAGATATAAGGTGGGTTGCTAACGCATCCACAAATTAAATTAAGCTAGCTAGGGTGTCTTAGGTTTGTGAGATATACATGTATGATGGTGGTATTTAAAGGAAAAGGAATTGCTGTTTCTTCAGCATATAGCAAGGAATACTACTACTCCATTATGAAACTTGTGCATTGTGGATGAAGGAAGAGTTATTTGAAGGGTTACAGATGTTTTCCTACATATAGTATTGTTAGTACAGTTTGCTTTCTCTACATCTCAGCAGCATCAGCTCCCAAGAATTGGAGTGAGAAGGTGGGCATTTCTGTTGCTACAAAGCTTGCAACAGGGCAGGAATGAGATTTTACCTTCTTATTCTCAGCCACCCATCAACAGAAGTGAAGACAATCATGGCTCATCTTCAAACGGTTTCTGAAAATGTTGCCAGGATAGAAGTGTTTAATAATCAATTGTGCATGGTAGCTACGTATAGAAGCTATAATTTCCCCAAAGAACCACCCTAAAAACAGCTAGGGAAGGGAAGAGGATATTCAGGAAGATAGTATAATTGAGGTGGGTTAGGAAGAACACACATGCAATAAAAGTGGATCAGAACACTCCAAGCCAAGCCAATTGATTGTATAGATTGGCCCAACATATAATCACCCATCATATATTAAAAAGGAACTGATCATTCGTGACTTCTCTTTGTTTGATTCTTAGTAAGTTGTGAACTTGGAATTGTTTTATTTTATGTATTTATTATGAAATGAGGGGTCTTTGGTGCTATCTGAGCTTGCTTGTTAGATTGTCAAATTAAATGGCAACTCTATAATTTTACAACATATAGACAGATTCAACCATAGTTTCATTTGGAAAAATGTAACAATCCTAGAGCAGGCCAAGTCCAAAAATGCCAGGGAATTTCTAGAAGCCTGGCACTCTGACAAATCAGCCATCAATAGATACACAGACATTAACAACATCTATAGATTATGCAAAAGAGACAACCCCCCTAAATAGGAGGATTCCAGCACCTCTCCACCAGTACAGATTAACTCCAAGCTTAACATCAGACCAACAACTAAATAAACAATACCCCAGTTGAGAAACCGCCAAAGAAGACAACAGCAAACAGCCCAACCAAAAAATCTCTAAGACCTCTCCCACCAACACTGACAGGCAAGCCACTAGAATATAAACTTACAGCAAACTGCACTCCTTCCCAGCACTGATGGTGTTACTTAGTTGGGTAATGAAACGTCTGCAATAAAATGAGCAAGCTCAGAGAGCACTAAGGAGCCTTCATTTCAACCCTGAGCTACCAATATTCTCTTTTATTGGTATTTATTATAAAATTTCTGCTATCCATCTCGTTGAGGTAACTCTAGGTGGCTTATATGCATACAATTAAAATACCATATAAAATACTAAAAAGAATAAGAAACATACATTTAAAATTAAAACTCAATTCACCAGATGGAAAGGAAAGGAGCAAAGTGGCTATGGGAAGGAGGTGGGGTCTGACTAATCCATTTAGCACTCTCAAGGTGCCACTCCGGCTTTGGAGTTCCTGGCCATATGGAAGTGTCAAGGCTTCATCCAGAAAGGAAGGTGCAGTTCTCAAGGCAGCGGGGGGCGGGATTATTTAGTTCTTTTACTAACTGGTGGGGGTGTCAGCTCCAGAGTTAGCATTCAAGGATATTAAAGGAAAAGTTGGAGGAAAAGTGTGTTTTTTCTCCAAAAGTATATTAGTGTGAATGTTCTTATTAAGCATGATTCATAATTATGAGTAACAGATTGTCTGTTTGCTTCTGAAATATGTGACAGAGCTAAGCAGTCTCAAGATATGTAGACTTTAACTCCAAAACTTCCTCAATCATTGATGAGAATTCTAGTAGCTGAAAGCTACAAATCTGAAGTGAGACCAGTTTGAGGAAGCGTGCACTACAGAGATACATGGAAGAGAAACTGACATTTCTGAGAATAAATTGAACATGGGAAATAAATAAGATTATAGCATTACTTTATTCTTGTAGTGCCCAAGTTGTATATGTGACCTATTTCAATATGTTCTGCTCCTACTTTTGCTATGTTATATAATGGAACTCTGAAAAAAGATGATGATGATGCCTTTGAGGGTTTTTTATTTTTAAGGAAAGCAGGGCAAAATATTTCATTTGTTTGAAAAGAACTGAGCAATAGAGTACGCATCTGCCTGTGACTAACACAAGCAATCCCAGGGTAGTGCACTGGACTGGAAAGTTGAAAAGCACTCCAGAGGAAGATAAGTGGCAAAAATACCAAGAAATTAACTGGCTGAATCCAAGCAGTTCCTACAACTTGAACTCAATCTGAGACAGTGTTTCCTATTTTAATCTTGGAGCATAAGCAATTGGACCACCACGGAACTAATAGATAGGTTAGAACAGGAGTCCCCAACCCCCAAGCCACAGCCCACTACTGGGCCATGAGCTGTTGAAAACTGGGCCACCCAAAATGGCGGGCGAGTGCTTGCACACGTGAATTCCCCCTTGCGCAAGCAGTTGGCAACTGCATGCATCCATGTGCTTGCCCATCACTTGCCAGGAAACATCTCCTCTACCCTCCCCCTGCAAAGCCAGAAAGGTTGGGGAACTCTGGGGTAGAACACAAGCACTACTACAGAATTGTTTCCTTTCAAAAGAACCTACCCTTGAATGGATAATTATAGTTTTTTTTTTGCTTGGTTTATCTGATTGTATACAAAGCTACTTTTGCTTCTGCAGGTTTTTTTTGTCTAGGATAAAAAAACAAGATATATATTTCCTGTAAACACATTGATGAATAAAATTTTGCTGCCACATAGAAAATTGTCTATTTGCAAATCTGAAAGCAAGAATGCAGGAGCTGCACAATGGTTTTGCTACATATATGGCCAAGTCATCCATCTGAAATAAAATGAACTCACAGTACAAGAGAGTGCCAGCCCTACTATGCATTGCATGTTTAATAACACAGTCTCATTTTCTTACAGGTGATTTTCAAAGCTAAGTCTAAATACTCACCAGAATTACTTAAATACAGGTAAAAACATATTTCCACCATGAATGAAGGGGAAAAAAAGCAGTTGCATACTATTGGGACATGTTTTATTTTATTTCTAGAAATAAAAACATGTCCATGTATTTCTGAGAAATAATAATTACTTTTATTAATTCATTTAGAGAATTTACAAAGTTGCCCATTTACTGTACATGCATAATCCTGGGCAGCTAACAACAGTTACCATAAAATACATAATAAGATCTCAAAACACAAATACAAACAAGTTGAAAATAGACAAAATACAAAAGCTGGGCACCATAAGAAACTTACACTTATATTGGGCTCATTACCATCCTAATCAAGTACCTGCAGGGAGAGTCAGATATTCACATTCTTCAGGAAGATTAAGTGGGTTTGGACCTTCCATGTCTTGGGTGGGGGGAGAGGCTGTTCCATGATAGGCACCACAACTAAGAAAGCTTAATTACTTTTAATAATTAAAATTATATTTAATTTGCGTAATAATCTCCTGAGAAATTTAGTTAAGATTCAGCTACAGTGACTTGGTTTGTGCAAACTACAGTGATTAGTCACTTTAGAAATGACAAGATATAATCAATGTAATCCTGAAAATTCAATGGTGGGAAATTTGGGTTACAGAATCAAGGCTCTAAAACTATTTTATAAGAGAGGGCATAATATGCATTGCTGGGAACAACTGAGCAACACAGTCTTTTTCAAGCAGCTTGGAATCCCAACACACCTGGAAGATACCAATTTTAGTTTTGTAGTAATATTTGCTAAAAATAATAATTGCAGAATTAATACTATTTTCCCTCTCCTTGCTTAGGTTACCCCTCTACTTGGTGTCTTTTGTGGTCAGTCTACTTTTCCTGCTGGTGAATTTAACATGCGCTGTGCTTGTGAAATTAGAAAATTCAGAAAGGAGGATAATTGTATTGGTCAGGGTTGCTATAAATGACACTCTGTTTGTACTCTGTGCCATCTCACTCTCCATTTGTCTCTACAAGATTTCCAAAATGACCTTAGCAAATATTTACTTGGAATCCAAGGTAAAGTACATCTTAGGTTTTTTGTGTGTTTTGTATGTGTTTATGAACTTCCATCTGTCACTTCTCAGCAGCTAATGAAAGATTGTATTAGCTTTCTCATTTCCATCACTGAAGATTTAATGAAGGAATAAGTGGACAAAAGAGGCTTTAGAACTGATTATGCAGACTGCTTATATTGTTACGTGGAATGAAGTCAGGGTCTTTCTCTTTTAACACTGAGAGTGCTATTGTTTATTCCTTGAGATTTTATTCTTTTCAAATGGTTCTATAAAGATAGCAAAAAAAATGTCTTTTTTTCCAAAGAATCTCACTTTTTCTCTCCAGGGATGATATAGGACCTAATTGTCTTTGATTAAGGAAATTTCCCTTTAATTAAATTAACTTCCTATTCTTCATATTGTAGTCTTCTGTTATTAAAAAAGCTCTAATTTATGCCCCGTTGGTAGTTCTACTGCAACTGCAACTGTTTTATAAAAACAATTTTGCAACTGTTACAATTACTTGTTGGACACTGCAATCATTTGTAACAAAATAACCCTTTTTGCATTGGTTGTATTTTATAAATTACATTTAAAAAAAGATGTGGAACATTTTCCAGGTGTCCAACAAATATGCATAATAATAACTTGTATAATTCCTGACCAGCAGATTAAGTAATATCAGCATATCTATCCTCCTGCTTTACAAATAGCAGACTGAATTATTTGCAGATCTTAAACTTTTTTTTCTGAATTATATTTACTTCTTATTCCACTATGGTGTGATATATTTTTTCCAGAGTGGAACATTAAATAGACAATCTTTCTTTGTTTTTTTTCCTTCTATCCTGCCCCACCAAAAAAAAACCACTTTTCCAAGGAAATATGTTGTAAGGTATATCAGCACTTTTTAGATTCCAGCAGAATTAGAAAGCACAATGTTTAAGGATGGTCCAAAATGACTTTAGCTTTGGCTACAAATTTTCTCTCAAACTAGAACCTTGAACATTTTAGTTATCAGTAGACAAGTGAGTTTTTTTAAAAGAAACTTTATTAATCTTTTATAATTTTAAAAAGACAAACAACAGATATATAAATCTTATAACATCAACAGTTTGTGACATTCATCTTATACTAATATTTTGTGCATTATTTATGAAGACAAGCAAGTTTTAATATCTGTTTTTTAATATCTTCTTTAGGGATCATCAGTATGCCAGTTAACAACAATAGGAGCAACTGTTATACTACTGTATACCTCAAGAGCCTGTTACAATCTGGTTATTCTATCATTTTCTCAAAATAAGGCAATGAAATCTTTTGATTATGATTGGTACAATGTATCTGATCAGGCAAGTACTATGTAGCAATTTCTTCTGACAATACCTATAGATACCTATACTTAATGGTGTAAAAGTAAGCATCTTTCCTCCACACTCCCACATCATTGCAGTTACCAGCTCAAGATTTTTTAACTACCTATGTCAAGAAAAACAAAAGTTTATAAGACTACTGGCATCATTTTAATAAAAACGAGAATGGAATCTTCAATAAAAGATGTAGGAAATGTTTATATGTGACTGAACAATCATAGCCTGATGTATGTTAAAACCAGGGGACCATAAATCATTTTATCCTTTGCAAAAAAAATGATCTGAGAAAATCATAATGGGCAAAGTTGAAATGTTAGGCTTACTGTAATTTTAATGGGATATTGTATGCCAGCAATACCATAACCATGGATAATTTTAAATTTCATTCAGTTTAGCTTTGTGATGAAAATTTTACAATATATCAGATAAGCCAATGGGAACTTTTCCTATGCTGGACTAACAGTTTAGAAGAAAGGGGATTGTGTAACAGGAAGAGTTAATCCTATTATCTATTTTAAAATGTATTTAAATGTGACATGCTTTCAAGTGATTTACATGTAGATTACCTATGTTAGTAAATCTGATTGATTCTGGATTAAATCAATTTATCCATGATTGATTCAGGCTATAGTTCTAATACAAATTGTAGTATTGATACAATTCAGTAAGTATCCACTAATTGAAATGTTCTGACTGGAAGAATGTGCTCAGCAATAAGTATTGATAGTTCAGATAGATGCATATTTGTTTAGTTAGGTGGAGAAAATTTGGAAAATATCTAGATTTGGAGGCTGCAGAAATCTTAGGAAATTGTTTGTCAGATAAGGTTTCATCTCGCTATCTGCTTAGACATTTAATATTTGACTATTTTAAATTCCCTTTAATTTTGCAACAGGCAGATCTGAAATGCCAATTGGGTGATGCTGGCTATATAGTATTTGGAATAATCTTGTTTGTGTGGGAACTTCTCCCCACTTCCTTGGTGGTATTTTTCTTCCGTGTTCGAAGTCCTACAAAAGACCTAGTAAGTTATACCTGTCTTAATAGTTACTTATTTTAAAGGAAATGACTTTTCTAAGAAAAAATTAACTGTTGTAATAAATAATAATAAACAATTTATTGTCAATGTACAATATGTGTACAATGAGATTGGCTGTCCCTCCCTTAGTGCACCCGCCCATAATACAACTCAATAAGAAAATCCCTAATCCAGTAAATTATACTAACAAACACAATCCTCTATACATACAGTATTTATTTTGAGGGGACAGCACATTTACACTGTTATATAAGCTGTATCCTTACTACTTTACATTGTAGCCAAGTGTCATTTCTTCAGTGTTGTCACATGAAAATATATACTTAAATATTTACAAACTGTGAGAGGGTGTACTCACTTCTGTGAGATACTGTATATGTGCATAACATTACATTATATTGCACCAATGTGAACATGTTGCACATTGCGCCGGCCCTGCAAGTCTATTATACTACATAGTTATGATGTTATTTTATATTCAGGAGTCTGACAGCTCATGGATAAAAGCTGTTCTTCCATCTGTTTGTAAGACTGGCTATGCTTCTATATCTCCTGCCTGATGGTAGGAGAGTAAAAGTGCTGACTGTGATTCAGGGTGTGAATCATCCCTGAGAATTTTCCTCACTCTTCTAAGGCAGGGAGTCCTGGCGATTTCATCCAGTGGTGTTAGGAGACAGCCTAGGATGTTTTGTGCTGTGCTCATCACCCTCTGTAATGTCTTTCTATCCGCTGCTGTCAAGCCAGCATACCATACCATAATGCAGTGAGGGCGCTTTTTATCATGGACCAGTAAAAAAGGAGATCATCAGTTGTTGTTCCACCTTGTTTTTCCACAAGACTCCGAGGAAATGGAGTCTATTAGGCCTTCCTGGCCACCTGGATTGTATTATTTGTGTGTGTGTGTAATTTTCAAACTTTCACTCAGCTTTTGGTTAAATTTGGTTTTTTTTCTAATTACAAGTAGTCCTCGATTTATGACAATTCAGCCCAAAACTTCTTTTGCAAAATGAGAGTCATTAAGTGAGTTTTGCCCTATTTTATGACCTTTCTTGCCACAGTTGTTAAGTGAATCACTATAGTTATTGTTAGTAAGATGGTTGTTAAGTGAATCTGGCTTCTCCATTGACTTTGCTTGTCAGATAACAAAACCTCGAGACACTGCAACCATCATATATATATATGAGTCAGTTGCCAAGCATCTGAATTGTGATCATGTGACTGGGGATGCTGCGATGGTTATATAAGTGTGAAAAATTGTCATGAATCACTTTTTTCAGTGCCACTGTAATTTTGAAGAGTCACTAAATGAACTGTTGTAAGTTGAGGATTACTTGTATTGGTATTTTAGTTCTTGTTAAATTTGCTCTATTTACAATAAGGCTTTAATATTAAATAATTAATTTAAGATCAAAAGTGTGATGCAAGTCACTGATTTTTTTTCTTATATGCAACTTTATATAAAATTGTAATGCAGATATCCTAAATTGTGATTAATATTTACTGAATACCTTCTTTTCTTCTCTATTTTCAATATTATCTAAAGAATATAATGTCAATAATATTTAAGTACTGTATATTATAGAAAGATCATTATACTGAAATAATACAATATATTAAGATATATTGCAACAAGGGGAAAAAGAAGTTGGAGCCACTCATAGCAGCATCCTTTGTTCTTGTATAATGAATTTTGGCAGTGCACAATTACATTCCCAATCTGTGCTTCTGGAAGATTTGGAGATTTTACTAGAAGTCTTCCAAGATCCCTTCCAATCCTTTGATTCTATGACTCTAAAATAATACATTTTAAAAGGCATCCTAACCATCTAATGCCCATTACCTTTGATCCTTTGTCATAGCTAATCACAAACAATTACAATTCTCCGCTTCATTCATTTGCAGGTATTAATTCCATTTGTTCTGTTCTGAAGTACTCCTATATCTCATATGTTGCTCATCATGGTCTCCCACTGTAAGAGCATTCTTGATGGTCTTAAAGCTCTTCTTAAATTCTGTCAGCACAGAACATCTTGCTTCTTGCTTCTGGTTCATCAGTGTTTTCTACAGAGTAAGGTCCCCTTCCACTCCTTTGCTTTTGGCATATCACCCCCACCCCAATGTTGTTTCTTTGCTTTACTGCCTCTTTCACTTGATCCAAGAAAAGTTTGATATTTTCTCAATTGGAATACAGCCACTCACTGATCTAATCCTTTACTTCCTTTTTTTCTTAGCATTGTAGTGAAGTTGCATGGAGTGGTGCGATGGCCTAGCAGTGGAGGTCTCGCCTCACAATCAGGAGGCTGCGAGTTCGATCCTAGGTAGAGGCAGATATTTCTCTCTCTGAGCACAATGAGAATATATCTGAACAAAACTCTGCACTGGCGACAGGAAGGGCATCTGGCCATTAAACACTCTGCTAGTTCCATTCAGTTGCCCAGACTCCATCCCACAAGGGATTATGGAGTCGTTAAAAGATGATGATGGTGATTGTAGTGAAGTTGCATTTGCTGCATATCTACGCTTTATTGTTTGCCAAGGATACAAACAGAATCGGAACAATCGGAAGCATGGTTGGTAAAATTATGGAGTAACCTCTGTCTATTTTCAGCTGTAGGACTGTAAAAATATTTTGCAGCTAATATTCTTTTACAGCTCTTCTGTAAAATTCCTATTTTCCATTTGCTCGCTCATGCATATTCATCAGCTTCTGTATTCATTGAATTTATATTCATTAGTTTTCCATTCCATTCATCTGCTTCTCTTACTCAGCAAGAAGCATTACTCAATCATCCACAATTAATAATCAACAATTAAAAAGGCAAACTCTTTATACTTAGCAGCTATACAAAAATGTTTCTTTCACTTCTCATAATTGAGGACATAGTAATTCATAGTTCCTCTGATATTTCTCCCTTGTATTTTTCTTTAGTTCAACCTCACTCCCAATTTTTGTTAATTTTCCCTGATTATTTATGGAACTTGTTCCCTAGAAACTATATCTATTTTACATTATTTGTACAGTCTCTGTTGCACATTATTGTTTGTACCATTTGTCAGAAACAAAACATTAGGGATATACATAAAAATATATGGAGATATCTGTGCAATCTCAGCAGGCCATGTTTTCTTACTACCAGAAAACCAACTGTCAGCTGAAAATTCTTTTCCAGTTTTCTTAAGTTAGTAACATTACATATTCTGGCAGTAAGCTACCAGAAGGCATAGTAGTTTAAAAGAATACTTATCTGCATAAAAGAAAATTTATATGGGAAAGGAAAAAATATTTAAATTAATAGAAGATGCACGGTATTGTTTGATTTCTATCAATATAACTTTGCAGTGGGAACAATTTTCACTGATGTTCCCCCCATTATTCTGTTTTGCCATCCCCATGTCCAAGTTTTATCTGCAAATAACTTAAACCTCACCACTAGTAACACATTCTAAAAGAGCTAAATATATATTGAGTCAAAGTTTTATCTAAAAACAAAGTAAGATAATCTTAGACTAACCAGCATACCAGAATGTCACTGAAGAGATACAATGTTATATATAATTTTGTATATGGGGTAGATAAAGGATGTTATTGATATTATGCATTATCTAATCATTGATGTGGATTTTTATTTTATATATTCAATTTGTAACATCAGAATTCTAACAGCAGGTGATTGATAGATCTGATGACAAATGAGATGAAGAAAAACTAAAATATCTGGATATCCATGAAAAAGTAGAAGTGACTGATTGTTTTGAAATTCAATGGAAATCAGACCATTCCTCAAACTGATTGGTAGAAATTTTTATTTGAGACATTGAACAGTCAAAGCAATTGAATTACTAAGAAAAAATTGGAAAGGCTCCTTCCAAACATGAAGTATCTTCTACTACAGGAGGGACAATTGATAATTTATATGTAAAGCATAATGTACAGAACCCCTAAACATTTTGTTACTTGTAGATGTTTAGACATAACTTAAAAAATCCTGCTGGATCTTAAAAGTACTCTCAGAACAGCAAGAGTTCCTTATCTTCCCTTTGCCTTGAAAAAAAAAATCAGCAAACTATAGACTAGTCAGTCTGACAGGAGAACTCTAGAGCAAATCTTAAGGGGATTATCTGTTACTATCTTAGAACAATGTGATAAGTTATCAGAAATAAACAGATTTGTCAAGAGACTTGCCAGACCAATCTGATCTTGCTGTTGACTATATAACTTCTGTAAGATTGTTAACAAAGCTTAGCATTAGCAAAATATTTGATAAAGTCCCACATGTCATGCTGATTAGTAAGGCAGTTTGGTATGGGGTGTATGGCATGACAATAAGTGGCCTGATGTGAAAATTATATTCAGAGTATACTCAAGGGTTTCTTATTCTGCTGACAGTTATCAAAAGGAGTGCCACAAGAACCAGTCCTGGGTCCTCTGATCTTCATTATTTTTACTAATCACTTGTTTGAAGCAGATTGTATGCATATTGAATCTGATAATAACAGTGGGTTTAAGTTACAGAAAGGCAGAATTCAACTGTATTAGGGGAAAAGCTTCGTAACTAAAAGAGCAACAGTAGAACTAGTAAGCCAGAAAGATTGTGGACTCCCAATCTTTGGATAATTAATGGGAAAACAATAACCATTTGTCAGGGATGCTTCTGTTTGGATTTTTGTACTGACTAGAGGTTGAATTTGATGACTTAAATGTCCCATTCTAATCTGTGATTCTAAGTGTTTACATTTTTCTTTTTTTTGAAGAAATTAAGGAATAAATTTCTATAACAAATAGCTTCAATTATAAATAACTTTTCTTTTTTCTCCAGACGAATCCAGGAATAGTACCAACGCATGCTTTTAACCCAAGAACGTATTTCTTTGACAATCCTCGCAGATATGACAGTGATGATGATTTGGCATGGAGCATATCACCACATAGCATATATGGCAGGTAGGACAAATATATGTATATAGATCATACAAAGGAATGGTATAACTTCACAAAGGGCTTCAGGGTTCTAGAAAAATTCAAAAAAAGTATGCAGGTGTTTTCATTAGAACAACTGGTGAAAAAAAATGTTTAAAAATCCCATTGAGAGTGGACTAATCAGTTATACAAGTAAACATACTTGTGACACAGACTAATATTTTGTTCACAATAATCATGCATACCTTGCAGTCTATTACCATAATATATTATATGTAGCACAGTATACGGTGTCTCCTGAAAATACAACCCACCCGAAAATAAGCCCTAGCTTGATTTTGCCGTGTGTGCCTAATATAAGCCCTACCCCTAAGCACTAGTTAAGTCCCTGCCCACTCAGTCCCATTGTCTGGTTGTACGAGGTGGAGCAAGGCGCATGTGTAAAAAACAAGCTGGGGGGGGGAGTTGAACTGCCCCATGTGCCCCACACCCACTTACCTTAGGACCGTTACAGCCAGACCTCCCATGCCCCAACAACTGTCATGCCACTGCCTGACTTCTTCTGCAGCCACTTGCTGCTGCTCGCAGCCAGATGCCATGTGGCACACTGCACCAGTGCCATCACTCACGGCAGGATGCTGCATGCGATGTACCAGTGCCACCGCATGTGTGTGCAATGGCACAACATGCCACAGAAGTCAGGCAGTCGCACAACTGGTGTCAGGGCATGGTAGGCCTGGCTGTGGCGGAGCTAAGGTAAATGGGAAGACACCCCCCCCCAAAATAAGACCTGGTGCTTATTTGGGACCCAAAAGAAAATAAGACCGGGTCTTATTTTCGGGAAACACGGTACTTTTCTTAGGTTTATATAACTTTAAGCTTTGTTTGTGTATGTCACCGAAAAACCTTAGGGGAGGGGTTTACACTTTCCATCAATAAATCATACAGTTTAGAAGAGAATGAATTATTTCACCAATGAACCAATCTACACAAAGAACTGTAAAGACAACCTAACAGGTTATGAATGTTGCAAACATACATCATCAGTAAGCAAAATACCTTTGATACTATACCTTCTTTGTTTAATCAAAATGCCTTTATATAAATAAAAACTGTATGTAATTGAAAATTGTTAAAATGAAATTTTTCATGTCCTGGATTAACAGCTATATATAAAATTTAGGTCAAGCATGTCTACTTAGATGTGCTTAGAATTTATTCCAGGAAGAGGACTGAAGCAAATAGGTCTATATAGTCAGAATACAAGTAGTAAAATACATCTGAACAGCTTTATAAGATTGCATAACTTGACACATCGTTAAACTTTTACTTTTTTTTTACAAGTACATTGTTTTTATCTTCTAGCTTCTCTCCTGAATCCTATGACTGGGGATATCTAAATAACAGCTTAATGGTTCAAGTTGGATCCCTACAACATGATTTCATATCAGATTCTCAGCGACGAAGCCCAATATAACAAGAGACCAATGATACTCTCACCCCTTTATTCAACTTTAGTAAGAAGGGTTATTTTGCAAGGACTTACATACTTAAATTATGTACAAAAGAACTGAGACTGAGTCTGAGTTTATAATGTTAAAAATATTTGAGTTTTAAAGATTTGAGTTGCTGAAAAAAAATGTTTTCTGTATTTACAATTTAGAAAATTGCTTGGAAAACTCTAAATTTTGAAAAAAGTCAAATATTTAAAATGTGAATATGTATAGACCTGGTGGTGTTTAAAATATTAATTTAATTGTACAATATAATGTCCAGTGAAACTTACGTTGATGGTTTTTAACCTATATTAACATGCAAATTTATTTAAAATGTATTACTAGTTTTAGTAAATTGGTCATTGAAATAATTTTGTATACATTTACTCATGCATGAGTGAGGGTGACAGACAGATTGGAAGAACTGCTGTGTTCCACTAAAACTCTCTACTTTTTATTTCAATTTCCTGTCCTCTTTGATTATACCAGGAAACTACTAACTTTAAAAAACAAAGAAGTATTTGCCCTGAGGTCCAGTTTACAGTTGTGTTAGCTTCAGCAATCCATATAATAAATTGGAGTTTACAGTTCTGACTTGTCATGGCCAGATCTTCTCTAAAACAGTGTATCTAAAATTTCTATTTGCATGTGTACTTTGATTCCGCACTACATTTCTGAATTTTCTTCATTTTGGACGTTCATTTGTAAGGAAAAACAATCCAATCTATCTATTCTTTTTCAAAATAGACTTAAGAGTATACTTCTTACTTTCTCTCCTCCCGTAGTAAGTCTGCAAGACTATGACTTATCCAACAAAACACATCTTTATGCACATGCCATATGTAATGTGTATATAACTCTAAATATTTTATGAAAAATATTTATACAGGTAGTCGTTGACTTCCAACCATTCGTTTAGAGATCATTCAAAGTTTCAATGGCACTGAAGAAATCTGATTATGATAGTTTTTCACGCTTTGACTATTCCAGCATTCCCATGTGATCAAAATGGTGTTCTGATCAAAATTTGGACGCTGGACAATTGGCATGTATTTGTGATGGCTGCAGTGTCCCAGAGTCATGTGATCAACTTTTGCAAAGACAGTGAGAAAGCCAGATTCACTTAAGAACAGTTTTACAAACTGAACAACTGCAGTGATTCATTTAACACCTGTGGCAAGAAAGATCATAAAATTTGGCAAAACTCACTTAACAACTGTCTTGCTTAGCAGTGGAAATGTTGGGCTCAGTTGTGGTTATAAGTTGAGGACTTCCTGTACATTATTTATTTTAAAGTTCCTAAAGCAATTTACAATCATTATAAATACTTGTCCATGTATTCAATCTTAGATGACAATTACAATCTTCCAGATCCAAGAAAGCCTTTTCCTGGTGGGGTTAAATTGTGACCTCTTTAAGGGCAACCAGGAGCATATCCTAATGCAAAGAAGCTTTCCCCCAACCTTGAACCCATCAGTTAATCCCTTTAAGCTAATTTAAAGTAGCCATGATGGGAAAGAGGCAAGATAACAAATGACAGCACAAACCACCACAAGTGTCTGAGTGGCAAACTGCACCTCAAAATGCTCTGCAAATTTATTGCAACAGGTTGTTGAAAGTTGTAAAATAGTAATTCCCAGGGCAGATGACATGAAACCCGAAACAAAATCAAACAAATAAAAACTGAGGTATACATCAGAAACAGTACATAGTCCTCATTTGATGACCACTGCTTTATGACTGTTCAAAGTTATGACAAGCTTCAAAAAAGCTACTTACCACCCATCCTCAAAGTTGCAATTTCTATATCTCCTCCCATAATTGCCTTTCAGGCACTTTGTAATGAGCTCACATTCACAATTGCGGTTACATGATTGCAATTTGCAACATTTTTTTGCTGGTTTCCAGTCCATTGGATATGTTAAGGACCACATGGTTGGCTTAACAACTATGGTGACTTACTTCATGATTGTTGTAAAAATTGAGTCTGGTCATGCGGTGCCTTTACAATGACTTAGGACTGAAATTTAAGGTTCCACTGCAGTTGTAAGTTGAGGACTACCTCTAAAAGATTCTCTTTATTGCCCTCAGTCACACAGGAAGTATTTTAGTGTATCATGTCATACACATGACCAGCTTTAAAGAGTCCTTTGCAAATGGTATTCTAACTGGGACCTGATAGCTTCATTGTTTAGAACTCTCTGGAAAACTGTGGACATCTCATGCTCCATAGTATCTAAAGACATTCATAGATGACTGTGCTTCATCTTGCCATTCCACAGATACTTGACAATGTTACTAATTCTAACTACTGAAAGTTCCTCAGCCCAAAAGAGTTAATCAACACAGGATTATCAAGT
The DNA here is from genome assembly GCA_009733165.1 of Naja naja. Classification (NCBI taxonomy): domain Eukaryota; kingdom Metazoa; phylum Chordata; class Lepidosauria; order Squamata; family Elapidae; genus Naja; species Naja naja. The sequence continues at coordinate 77,712,327 of CM019148.1, read as the reverse complement.
CTTTGCTGGGCTAGAAACCTAATCTAAATATTTGATAACAAACAAATAACACCATATTGTTGATTTCTTTATATAAATTTCTCATTTCCTATCCCAAATAAAATTGTAGTTAAGGATTGTACTTAATTTGGGTCACAACAACAGGAAATACAGTTAAACTTTGAGGTATGACAAGCCTTTTAACAAACATTTAAAGTTACAACCTGTATACCCTGAAAGCTAAATATGAATCAGTTTCAAATGTATAAACACTGTACCCCCCTCTTAAGGTCATTCACCCTTAAGACCGACAGCGGAGACACTGCCACCCACCTACCTATTATCTTCCCATCCTGCCTGGCCAGGTCCTCAGAGGCACTGGGCCTGTTTTGCCAACATACTGGGTTACATGCACTCCTCCCATGCCCACATCTCCATTCCCTTACTTACTTTTTGACGAGCTCAGAAAGTCAGGATAGAGAAGACTGCTCCCTCACTGGGCCACATGGCACAATCAAGAAGAAGAAATCCTTTTGCTTCAATTACAATCCTTTCCTCTCCAACCTACGATTTCTTCTTAGTGCCAGCGTAAGATTAGCGTAAAGCTGGGGCTGGCGGCACTAAGAAGAAATTGCACTGATTTATAGTGGCAATCAAGTTTAAAAAGTGTAGTATTTAAAGTTATGACCATTATTGTTCCTCAGTTAGGTTAAATGGAATGGAAAGTAACTTCTTTTGTCCATTTCCTTCTATTGTTAACTAGAGTAATAAGAGTAACAGTAGACAACTCTTAACTGTGGCTGAATTTAGCTGCTTGGAAATTCTTGTTTCTATATGTCAGATTCAAAGACTTCTTTCAAATCTGTATACTAGTGAATAAAAACTCATAGACTATCTATTACACACAACTAGCTATTTTTGAAAAACTGCATTATTTCTTTCAACAAAAAGAACAGTTGAGCAGACAAAGACATAATTAAAGAGATGCTTTGAACTCTCAAATGAGATTCAGAATTCCAGAAGTAATTGTAGCAGTTCTTATGTTTTGGGCACATTTTAGCAACTAAATTTCTTATTCAATATGAAAGCAATTCAATAGTCAAGAAGTCTTTCTCTTCTGTTTTTTGGAGTTCATTTCTGTATTTTTAATGAATTTGATAAATAATAGCCTTCATAATCTTGGATGTACACAAACTTCCTAATAATGTACTCCTGTAATCTTATTCATAGGATCTTGACTTAGAATCAACATCTACCTTAGCACAAGATACACATGAAGTGAGGTCTGCTGGCTTCCTCCATAAAAATATCAGCATAAGCTAGTGAGTAAGACAAAGTAATACTTCTAAAATAGATATTTCACTAAACTTATATTTCGCGTAAAGAGAAAAATACTTTGCTTACCTTGCCCATTTTTTAAGGAAGTGATTGAAAGAAAGCTGCAAGGATTCATGTCCATGTGACCTGAGTTTCAGGAAGTACACACCAAGGAAGAACTGAAGCTATAAGAACCTTGCATATGGATTCCATGCTAACTTAGCATTATTTACCATTAAAATGTGGAAATTAAACACTTTGGAATATCAATTTCTATTCCAAAGACAACATTAAAAATAGCAAAATTACAGATCACATGCTTTAAAAATTTGCCCACAAATTCTGAATCTATTCAAATTCTCTTCAGCATTTTGAGTGGGGGGCATTTATCTACCCCTGTAATGGCAACACACTAGACCACTTTTTGGCACCAAGTGCCGAAACAGGAGTGCAGGGGAGCGGATGTAGCTCCCGGTGCACATCGGGAAGCTGAGCTTCCAGTTTTGCGTGTTGGCCACCTGTTCTTCTGGTTTCTGGCACACATGCACATGTGAAGACCAGCTGGCCAGCATGCATGTGCACGCCAAAAACCGGAAGCAGCTTCCCGGAGTGCAGATGCACACTGGGTAGTTGCTCTTTTGGTTTCCGGTGTTCCCACATGCGTGCTGGAACCAGGAAGAGCAACAGGCGATGGCTGGCGGGCCTGGAGAGATGGGTCTGTGTGCCATTTCTGGCATGCATGCCATAGGTTTGCCATCATGGCACTAGACTATTTTGAACTTTCCCATTATCCTTTGGATTAGATATTGGGAAAGGTATGAAAAATGGATGAATTCACAAAAATAACATCCATTCCACTGGACAAAATCTTATGTGTGATTCATCACAAATTGGATACAATAAAGCTAATTGATAAGAATCAGATCTTACCAGTAACAGATCTTACCAGTAACATTAAATTATAAGGCACATAGCAGTTTCCCTAGTTGCAGAATATGTTACCACAAAACTATTATTATCTACCATAAAGACCTGAAGTTCATATTTGTTAAGCCTGAACTGAATGCAATCTCACTATCTATTGGTTTTAATTATCAATGAAATCTTAAATTATAAGGACAAAACATTACAATTTTTCTTAATTTAGTTATCACTGGAAACTTTCACATATGTGGACAAATATATAGCTCATAATCTTCATTTTTAAAAACTTAAATCACAAACTTATGGAATTATGTTGCTTAAAGCATGTAGTAAAAATAGACACACACACAGACACATCAACAACAGTAGACATGTCTTAAATTAGAAGATTTTAAGAGCACTTTTAATTCATTTTGTAAAGATTGTTTTACTTATCAAAGCAAAGCAAAATATGTACAAATCTGTATATTGTACTTAAACTGACATTCATTCCCTCACAGAATACAAATATTACATTACAAACAGTTTTTAAATAAGGTGCTCCTTCACAATTTACAGACTTCTTCCTACTGCAGATTAAGAATTTAAATATTTATTACCTGCAACAGTAACCAGATTCCCCTTGGTAGATAAAGATTTAGGAACAAATGTATAGAATATCTGTTTTATTAGAGACTATATTTTTAAAGGTGTAATTAGAGATTGCATAGATAGAATGTGCTCTGTTGAATTCTGGAAGTGGACAGTTGTCTGTGAAAATATCTAGTTTTATTTTTTATTGTATTTGAATTGAATAGAAGAGCACCAGAATAAGAGGAATTTGAAATGGAAGATTAAGGTCCCTGACTCTAAAGCTGGAGCTGAATTATTTTAAGCTAGCAGCACTTAATGGGAAAAGCCTTTCATTATCCACTCAGAATAAAAACTGATAAAGTAATTTAATCCAGTTTTGTCTCCTCACAGAGAAACCAGCTATGCTGTAGAAAAATGAAATAAGAAAGGAGAAGAGGGCAAGGAGGCAAACACAAAAATAACTTGAGATTCCCCAATAACTAGTTCCCCTGGATGGATATTTTAGTAAAATATTTACTGGCCATGAAAGAGACTGTAACAAACAAATGAAATACAAATGCAAGAAAATATTTTTCCTACATATTATCAATTCCTCCAAATAAATATTAAAAAAGCATTTCCACCAGGTATTTTTAGGAAACACTAGCAAGAATCTTTTCCATGTGAGCAATGCAACCTGGATGTGGTTCCTTTCTTTTGAATGATGATGAAACAAAAGTAGTAGAGAGTAAGAATAGTGAAACAATTGAAAACAAGCATAATTTACATAATTAAAGCCAGGTATTTTATCCATAAATATTTTGTCCAATGTCTTAACCTTTTCTATTTTAAATATTCAAGTTGGAATTATATATATTCTTGCCTTTCTAGAACAGTCTTGTATGCAGATTGGCTTCGTTTTGCCTGGTGTTAAAGTAGTGGCTGCTTCTACCAATAAGTACAAAGCGTTCGTTAACTTTTCTGTTGCAATAAGACTTTGAAATTCTGTAGCTCTCGTATACTTGTAGAAAGTCTGTGAGGAAGAGAAGGGAAGAAGGATTGAGTCTACAGAAGTTCAGTATTAAAAGAAGGAAGCTTTTTCTGCATGAAACACCAATTTGATCTAAAACTTAGTACTGCAGTTCATTAAAATAATTATCTCATCCACCTTCATGTGTGTGTCTGATGCATTTAAATTCTGTAATTATTTAATTCAACTAAAATGGACTGGATTCCCCTTTATTGTGAATGATGGCACTGTGTAAGTTACCCTGAGGGACATAGCTTTTGGAGAAAATACAAGTAGTCCTGACTTAACAATTGGCAGCTTAACAATTGCTTGAAAATACACTGGACTGAAAACAGTTAGTTACAAACTTGTTTTCAAAGTTACGACTAAGGTACTACCTACCCATTGTCACATGACTTCATTTCAGATATTTGGTTACCACCATTTCCATCATACCACAGTCATGTGACTGTGATTTGCAACAATTTTTATAGTATTCAGCAGAAAACAATAAAAGACACCCATTAGATATGCTGGATTTGCTAAATGACCACATGATTCGCTTAACAGCCATGGAGACCAGCTTAACAATGGCCATAAAAATGATCGTAAAATTGAATCAAATTAATAATTGCAATGATTTGTGACCAGAATTTTGGGCTTAATTGTGTCATAAATTGAGGACCACTTGTACATACATATTTTTAAAGTCCATATCACATGAAGAAAAAGCCCAGCCTATCACTACATAGCTATAACAAATTTCAAGCATAATTTACCTTCCAAATGCATTCAAAAGAGCAACTATTTCTTGCCGTGTCAATTGAAAACCTTTGGATGGACTGTTCTCAGAAAGATTCTTTATTTCTTTTTCAGAGAATAAGATTTTCAAAGCAGTTCCTAAACCTTGCGTCTGAAAGACAACCAATATATTAAATAGCAAGAGTACAATACATATTCATTAACAACTTTGGGCATTTCTACACTGCAATAATTTCTACTCCCGAATCTCTCAAAAGTGGTCTGAAAGCTAATTATCATCTCTATTTCAGTGACTCAGACCAAGAACACAGAGTAAAGACACAACTAACTCCAGGTAGGGGCAGATCTTATATCAACAAAATCTTCTCATTCTCATTCATTTCAAAACAGAGGCAAAAGAAAGAAAGTAGACTAGTCTCCATTTGCTAAATGCATATTGTTGTTTTCACTTCAGCTTATTGAATTAACTATTGAATGAAGAATTAAAACCTCATTTCCAAGGAATAAAAAGGAGCCGTACTGGTGCAGTAGTTAAAATGCAGTATTGCAGGCTGACTTTGCCCACTACCAGGAGTTCGATCCTGACCGGATCCAAGTTGACTCAGCCTTTCATCCTTCTGAGGTTGGTAGATTGTTGGGGGTAAATATGCTGACTCTGTAAACTGCTTAGAGAGTGCTATAAGGCACTATGAAGCAGTATACCATGTTTCTCCCAAAATAAGATCTGGTCTTATTTTTTGGGGGGGGGGGCTCCAAAATAAGAATTAAGGCTTATTTTCGGGTAAATGTGATATCAGGATGATAAGCTCGGGTGGACACTCCACCTCCCGGTGCGCACAAGAGGCAGTGAGTATGCGGGGACTGACAGTGCCCGGCAGCGGCTGCAGCCCGCCAGCCCCTTAGTTGATGCACTCTGGGGCTGTGAAGCCTGTGCAATTGATTACCTGGCCAAGCAGCAGACAGATGCAGAGGCATGGGGGGAGACACACGATCCAGATGCACCATGCGGGTTGCAGGCAAGCTGAGAGATGCGAAGACGAGGCTCCTGCGGCTGGCTGCCCACTCCGTCCTATTGTCTCTCAGTTTGCCTGTGGCCCACGTGGCATGTCTGGATGCCTGCCTTCTACCCCATGCCTCTGCCTCTGCCTGTCAGTTCTGCTGCATGAAGATGAGCCTCCCGTGGCCACCCACCCACTCTGTCTCATAGCCTCTTGGCTTTCCCATGGCCCTGTGTCTGGATCGCATGCCTCCCCATTGCTTGGACAGGTAATCAACTCACATGTGCTGCATGGGTTGCGGCTGCTACCGGACACCATCGGCCCCCATGCCCTCATTGCCTCTGGTGCTGGCCACACCCACTCACACCCACTCTCAGCTGATGATGACCTTAGCTGGGGCTTATTTTTTGAGTAGGGCTTATATTAGGAGCACACTAAATAATCAGGCTAGAGCTTATTTTCTGGTTAGTTCTAATTTTGGGGGAAACATGGTATATGTGTGTTATTATTATGCAGTATTTTAATATAAATAACGAATAATATTTGCATAATAGGGTATGTATTCCTACTATAAAGAAATTGTATTATATAATTGGTGAAATGACATGTACAACTTGCATTGCTCGAATGTCATAATATAGCAAATGTGAAATATCTGGCTTGGTAGTAAAGCTAAAATTTACCATATTAATACTAACTGGCTTTAGAGATGAAGAGTATAGGAAATAGTTTACCTGGTGTGAGAAACTGTTTTGCTATGTAAGAATGTTAACCTGAAAACATATCACATACCTGTAATTTTCCCCATAACCGACATTTATCACATCCAACACAATCCATTATGCGAGATATATTCTTGAAATGCAATCTGAATTCTTCCTGTCAATATAGAAAAACATGTTTAAAACTTTTTCTAATGGCATTAGTGATTCTAAAGATGGTGGGCCAGCACTCTCTTCTCTCAATGTTTTTCTCTACTTCCTAATTTTGTGTATCATTTTCCTTTTAAAGGTAACCATTTAAGCCTTCAAAGTAATTAGTTCAAACCATAGTTTGCAACCACTTTTAATCTGATGGCAAGCTGGCTGGGAGTATCCATAGTTATTCTGTAAATTCTATGTCAGTTTCATTAAGTACTATTGGCTTTGAAAAAGATAAGTTGTCAAAAGGATGAAATGAACATTGCAGTGTGAAGTTCTGCACCTGTTGTACATGCGTGGAACAACATATCTAAAAAAGAGGTGGAGTTTGCATTGGAATGACATAACACTTGTTCCATCATTTGATCCCTGCCCTGGATGCTTCTGCTCCTGGTGTTTCTTTCATATACTCATAAAGAGAAAAAGTTTCATTTTTTCATGTAGTAAAAAAGCTTATGAATTGGTATTTACCATAAAGCTATAAAGTATAGCTGTAAACCAACAGTAGAAAAAAGAAGTTGACTCAAAATTATGCAAGTAGATAGCATAACAGAGATTCTGATTAATGTATCTTACATTAATCCAGTATCTTACATTCTAATTACTTTTCTGAAATATTACTTGCAAGAACTTAAAAGTAGCTTGATGTTTACTTATGATATTGCCTCAAATATAAAGCAAAATAATCAAACACACACACACAAAAGCAAAGAAACATGATTTAATCTAATTTAAAATGTCTTTCATTTGTGCAATTTATATAAATTGTCAATATAAAAACTATGTTTACCTTTAAAGATCTGGCCTCCTTTTTATTTCCGGAAAACATGGACTTTTCATCAAAATGCATAGGAAAGGATCTAGATAAATTAAATAATGAATTAGACTTATTTAACAAAACTGTTTGGATATTACTAATAATGTTCACTTTCTACAATTACTTGAAATATCTACAATACCTAAACTGTTTAAAATACTGCTCAAGAACCAAAACATATTTTATAGGCACATCCAGTTACATGGTTTGTCCAATTCTATATCCACTGCAAAACAGTTACTTTTATGTTTTTTTTTTCTCAAAGGATTCTTAACAAATGTTCCAAAGGAAATAATAACATGAAACTCTTCATTACATAGCAGTTTCAGCCACAGTTCTCAATTTTGTCTTTCTCTCCAACTCTTTTATGAAACTCTTCCTTTTCTTATCTGATGTAATGTCTTATGGGCTTTGTAGTAAGTCACTAAATCCCTTCCCTTGCTAAACAGAAATAAACAATTATAAACAAAGTTTTTGATAATAGAGAATATTATGATTCAAAAGATATAGAAAAACTCCATCCCAAACTACTTACTATATGCACATCATGATATTGGACAGATCTTTTAACAACTCTGCTACTTATAGCTATTGTCCCCAGAGTGAATTTGTCAGCCTAACATGGTAGACTTGACTAAGAAACCAATGCCATATAGGCTAGGATTGCTTTTATTATAACAGCTACAGTAACAGAATCTTGCAAGTCTGATAGTCTTTTGTCCTCCCTCACTTTATCTTTATCTAAACTAGGGACGTGCTTCTTTGAGAGGGTTTCTCAAGTTATTTTCTTGGCCCAAGTTCAAATTCCACTTACTTTAACCATTTCCTTGGTAGTGGTTCTTCCTTCTGTCCTTCAGGGCTATTCCCTATGCCTTTTATTGAATAGCAATAGCACTTAGCTATAGTACTTAGACTTATATACTGCTCCATAGTGCTTTACAGCACTCTCTGAGCAGTTTACAAATGTCAGCATATTGCCCCAAACAATCTGGGTCCTCATTTTACCAACCTGGGAAGGATAGAAGGCTGAGTCAGCGTTGAGCTAGTCAGGATTGATGCAATACTGCATTCTAACTACTGCGCCACTATGGCGCAGACCTAGCTTTTCTATTTTCTATTGTTCTCTTGCTCTCTGTGACCCCAACATCCTGTAACACAGAGGACTCAGCATTCTAAAATGCATCAGTTGTCCACAAAAACATTACAATATAACAGATTACTAGCTCACTGAATTCACTTGACATGGCACCTTTCTCAATAATTTGACATTTCTAATCAAAACATTTTATCTTTGGGGTTAAGAAATTCAAAGGAAGAATCAAAAATTCAAAAGGATAAAATAGTCAGCTTTCTTATATATTGGCTGAGTTTAGCACCAGACAGTTTTTCAGCAACCTAAAACCAATTTCCTGTAGCTGCTAACCACATGTGTGATTTTAGCATAATGTTTCATTTGGCTCTCTTTGGCCACCTGCATTTCTTCTAGGTATCTGTCATAATCCTGATGACTTGGCTATCTGCTTCAAGACATTTGACTATGTGACTAAGATGAGAAGATCAATAGTACATCGTTATTTTTTTCTTTTGAATTAAAAGAAAACAGATATTAATTATTTGCACAATTTAAACTGCAGCTTGATTCAAATGTGTCTTTCATCTGACTTTCATTGTTTTCCTTTCCGGAAAGCTTCTTTTCCATTGCAAATATCCTTTGGATTCTCAAGTTGCTTCCCACATCTTGCTAGGCAAACTTTGTTGTTTAAGATTTGGGATATTAAAGAAACCCAGCCAACTGAGGATGATTCAATACATTATGGTTAAACAATAGTTTAATGTGATATGTGAAAGTCTGTTTTAGTACTTTCATTTTCCTGCAATTCCCTAAACATCTTCTGAAATCAACTTCAGACAATTCAGTTGTCTGTATCTGAATACATATTAAAGGTGGAGAAGAAAAGCACACCTACTTTGTATCTTGGAAGATTTCTAACAAGAGAGACTTAGTTTCTGTATCCTCCTGTGAATTTCCAGTATAAAGGTCCACAATTGAACGCTCAAAGTATGGTGCAACCTTTGACAATGCACGTAGTTCCACCAAATATAGGAAATATAAATTTTTTAGACGTCTTGGTCCTTCACTTTTTGTTTCAGTAGGATCAAAACGAAGGGCATATTCTTTGACATTAGGTCCCCAACGAGGTCTTCCCCATGTTTCTGAGCAAACAAAAACAATGCTTTAAAGTAAATATTGAAATTATTTTTACGGCAATAGGGGAAAAATTAACTTCTCATAATAATAAGAAGGAGCAATTTACCTTCAAGTAAATAGTTTGCACAAAGATGTAAGTTGATACTTGCATGAAGTCCTGAAATAAGCTTATAGAATACACGTTTTTCAAGACAAAGCCCTAGATGGGATAAAAATATTGTTAAAACTGAATTAGAAAATAATTCAATAATCCAGTTAGAAAGTATTTTGTTATAGAAGTAGTCCTCAGCTTACAACTGTTCATTTAGTGACCGTTCAAAGTTGCATTGGCACTGAAAAATGTGACTTGTGACTGTTCTTCAGTTACGACCTTTGTAGTATCCCCACGATCATATGATCAAAATTCAGATGCTTGGCAACTGACTCATATTTATGACTGTTGCTGTGTCCCAAGGTCATGTGCTAAGCAAGGTCAATGGTGAAGCCAGATTCACTTAAAAACCAGGTTACTAACTTATCAGCTGCAGTGATTTACAACTGTAGCAAGAAAGGTCATAAAATGGGGCAAAATTTACTTAAATGTCTCACTTAACAACAGAAATGTTGGGCTCAATTGTGGGCGTAAGTTGAGGATTACCTCACCTTTGGAAATTCTTGAAGAAACTGGAGGTTTTGCTTTTTGAGACTGGCAATATTCCACAGAGAAAAGGGAAAGGGAAAAGGGAAATTTTGATCCCTTCAACTTTTGCAACTTATGGAGATGAGTTCTGGAGCACTAATGGGGATTATCTAGAACAGCACAGGTCATTGCAGGAAGTATCAGTAAAGTTTTCTTCTGTCTGATTCCCTAGAGCACAGTGGTTCTCAACCTGTGGACCCCTGGGGTCTATGATGTCATCACAGTCTGTGAAGGCTTGAAGATGATTTAAATTTTTAGTTAAGTCTTGGTAATCTGTGACCATAAAAGGTATTTAAAGAGGGTCCATAGTGATGAAAAAGACCCACTGCTCTAGCAGATCGAAAGCTTTCTACGGCTGGCAAAGTATTTTTCCTTCATTCAAAGCTAAGCTGAAAAATTAGAGTATAAAGCATTATTTCAAATTCTGCCTTATTCCCACTAATTAGTTTCCAAGTTAGAACATCTTATGAAAAGCAAATTGTGTTAAAAATGCTAATAGATCTTTTTCTTTAGCATGCAAAGAGCAGAAATGGGTAGTAGCCAGATCCAAGGTTCATTACAGTTCTGTCACATAATGTAAAACAATGGTTTTGTTTTATATTTAAACCATACAACAAGATGGATCCAAAGTGGGCGAACATTGCCAGATTAGAGAAATTGATCAAAGCAATTCACTGATAAAACATACCTTGAGTATAGGAGATGTCGTAATATTTTAGATAATATTTATCACACCTGATTTGAATAATAAAATCAGTCCTATTGTATTTCATTCAGAAGTGTAGTAATCATTTTACTATTTTTTCCATTTCTATGTGAGTGTGATAATGTGCAAAATCTATGTGATTTGCAAGGCTCCTATGCAAAGTTGACCTACAGCAGAACTGTCAAACTTGCAGCCCATGGGCCAGATGTGTCATGTGCTGGGCATGCCCATGTCTGGGTTAGCAAAGGGGAAAAAGTCACAATAAATCACGTGACCCCTTGACGACTTGGGTTTGACACCCTTGACCTCAAGCTTGGAGATTAAAAAAACAGTTGAGCAAAACATTTAAAACAGGTACTTTGCAAAGTTTATTAGAGTGAGTGAAACACTTCTGGAAACATCAAGCCAGCCATATTCTTTTAAAGGCTGAAACTTTAAAGCATTATTTCAAATGCTATCCTGGCAGATACATGCAGAGAACTGAAAACAGCCTTCAAAAGAACTGCACAGGCTGCCATGGTTGCTTTAAGACTTTGAAGAGAGATATGTTTTTTTCTTTAATTAACATGATTTGCAAGGCATGTCTTTTAAATGTTTTGCATATCCCTAGTTAATGGTACATTAATTTTACCATTGAAAGCATTTGGTGAAAATGATCAAGTGTTGCAAAATGAACAAGTTTTTTTAGCTAACAGCTTGATTGTTACTCCATTTTTTTCCTTGAATAAGAATGCATTCTTTAATCTTTAAATTTCACAGAACTTTCTTAATACACAGAGTTTGCAGTTTTTCATTAGAATTTTGATGATACTAAATTTACCTTCTAGCCATGTATAAAAGGATTCTCCTGTGAACACAAAAATAATTAATTTCAAAACAAGGTCTAGACATATCAATAAATACTTTGAAAATCTATAAATTCACAGCATACTCCAAAATAAGTATCAAAATTATCTAGCCCTTTCATCTAAAATTTTGTGATAAAACTGAATTTTGATGTATCACTTCACTGCTCCTCATTTAACATTCTTAAATATTTATTTCAAGTTGAAAAAAGGATTCAGGTGTTTTAAATCTGATTTACACTTATTTCAAAGCAAGTCATAGTAATAGAATTTATATAAGGATCCTGGAATGTAACAGAATATCAGAAAACTTAATCATGATTCTAATCTACTTTGCTGGACTTCACAAATTTAATAAAGATCCTTAGAGAATTATAGAATTCATGGCAATTGTGTATGCATATCATCAATTATTACCAGCATCTATTAATCATGAGAAAAGGATTAGGACTAGGTAACATTTGTGTTCCAATATAACCAATAAACTTTTGTTATGCAATTTTTTCTCTTCCCTACTTTATATCTCTCACTGAAATTTATTCACTAGGTACAGAAGTGATATTATAAAGTTGTAATCCTGGGGGATTTCCCATTCATTATCTTTTTTCCAGAATCTTAAATAACACAGTGAAAGAATATTATGTCATAAAAACTTACCATCATCTTCTCCTGAAAAAAAGTTATAAAAGATAAATATCATAATTTATTCCATCTTTATTTCTACAAAGTATCAAAAATAAACTGTATGTGTCTGTTAAAAAAAGTCAGAACTTTCTGACTGTAATTAACTCCAACACTATTTTTCTCAAATGTTAAAGATTCAAACAGTGATATATTTGCCATCCATAATAAAATGGGAGAATACTGGCACAAGATTGCAAAGGAATTCGATTTGTAAAAAGGTGTTATTTTTTCTTGCTTTTTGTTACAAGTTATAGGTCACTTTAAAAGAATGTGTTTAGCACCTTCCAGAATAAAAATATCTAATTAAACAACATAAAATGAGTACAGATGATTGGATGTAGTTTTTTTTAAACTAAATCAGACAAGCTGCATTATTTCTGATACTTATTGATTTAACTTAAAAATGGAGATGATTTCTTACAAAGAAGTGCCTTCATATTCAAATTGGAATTATTTACAGAACTGTGTTTTCAGGTGTAATTGCTGGTCATATATAGCTAGATCTCAAAGTCTTTCATTAACTGATGAATGCATATTTGCCAAGTTGAGCTGAACAAACAGACATTAAAAAAGCTTGGATAATAATAAAAATATTAGTAACAATATCTCTAATGCCATCAAACAATAACATCACCCTACTCCAGATCCTTGGGAAAGATTTTGTAGCTGGATAAAAATGCAAAATCCATTCTAAAAACCTGGCTGACTGTGCAACAAACTATAATAATGTTTTACTTAACTAATATTTAGAATTATTATATTACAATTACAAAGGATTGAATGACTCACCCTTGGTTGGTGCCAGTGGATTTAGTGGACGATATACAGATCGTGGCCTAATGAGAAAAGTATGGTAAAGTAAGTTTTGGCAATTTAAGAAATTTTAAATTTCAATATAAAATAATTTTGCTCTCTATTTTCACTTACTTAAAGCAATTTTCTTCATAGATACTGTTCCATACTCTCCATGCGGAGGGCCCTTTGTATCCAGTGTATCGTTCTGGATTCAAGAGCAAATCCACATATTGAGCATCAGGTGATCTCTCATCTAATAATGAAGAAAAACTATGCTGCTTAATTATGAATTGGAACACGTAACTTGCCAACACATTCAGTATAAGCAGCTGCCTTAATGTAAAAGACCAAATTATAGCAACAGCATATAAAAGCATATATGAAGAAATTAACACTCTGCATTTCATATTTTTACATTGTAAATGTGAATATTGTAAATAAAATAGATATTAAAGATAAATATGTACATATTTTGTTTTATTTTATATTTTTATATACAATTGAACAAAGTACAGGTGGTTCTCAACTTACAATGACAATTGACCTCTACCTTTCTGTTTCTAAGTAAGGCATTAGTTAAATAAAATTTGCTCCATTTTATGAAATTTCTTGCCATAGTTAAGTGAATTACCTCAGTTGTTAAGTTAGCAACATGGTTGTTAAGTGAATCTGGCTGCCCCATTGACTCTGCTTGTCTGAAGGTCACAAAAGGTGACCCCCAAGATGCTGCAACTGTCATAAATATGAGAAAGTTGCCAAGTGGCTGAATTTTGATCATGGGGATGCTGCAATGGTCGTAAAAATGGTCGTGAAAAATGCTCATGTCACTTTTTTCAATGCTATTGTAACTTCGAATGGTCACTAAATGAACTGTTGTAAGTCAAGAACTACCTGTACACGTCTCTGTTTTTGTATTGAGCGACTAGTTCTCATCTGGTTTTGTTCTATATTGTATGTGTTAATATTATATTGTAAGCTGCCCAGACCTGGTTTAGAGTTAATTAGGCAGCAATGAAATTTAAGTAAATAAAGAAATACAACAGAAAGTCTGTCTTAACATTTATTGTAAAATGTTGAAAAAGTAATGAGCTACTTCTGCTACAATAATAATTAAAATGTATGTTTTTCTCTGAGTCTTAAAGACTCCAGTTTGATTTTTATGTTCTTTCAATATAATTGTATCTGCCAAAAACCAAAAAACAATCACATATAAAAGCAATGTAACCATAAGCAACATACTATACATCTATGTGACATCTTTTCATGTACTTGGAAGAATCCTATCATATGTCCTATCAATCTTTTCTCCAAGGCAGAACATTGCCAAATCTTTTCACATCTCTTTGGAGGACAAAGTGCCTTTATTTGTCAGAATATTTCTTAAAGTGTAGTGTCCAAAACTGGATATGAAAATAGGATGTCACCAAAGCACAGAAAAAAATACAACTATTGTTGGAAACAACAGAAAACATTTCTGTTGGTGCAGTTTGAAATTGCACTTGTTTTTTTGTAGCCATATGTGCAAATTTTGTAAGTATTCCAAACCTTAATTAAAATGTTGAAGAATATGCATCTCTGGCTGTATCTTATAGCAGCCCATTTAATATCTTATTTCAATTTTAATCACAGAAGAGTCTTTGATGATCACTTTGAATATAATTTCCAAGCCAGTTTTCCATTCTCACAATTATTCTGCCAATCAGGTTCCCCTTAGATCAACATATTGGATTAGTAGTATTTGCAATTAATGTTATACTTCACATTAGCTAAGAAAGCAATAAGAGACGGTAAAGCCCAAGTGTTTATTTACATTTGGAGGATTATTACAAATGGATCTATTTTAAAGAGCATTTAAAATACTCTGTTTTTAAAGTACATGGATATTTATTCTAACGTTGTTTACTTAGTTACACAGTGAAGAAAATCTGGCTCAAATTTTACCGTCCAATTCACAAAAATGGTCCTGGGAATCATCATATCTGGCCCAGTCAATGAAAGCTTCTTTACTTTGGTTACTATGTGAAACAGAGGTTAAAAATATTAGTTCTGGACTGAATGCATTAATTTTTACGTAACTCTCAACCTTCATAGAAATCAGAGTTTATTCAGCATTATTAGGATGAGCCTGAAAAAGGTATGTTATAGTCCCAACAAGCTTTCACAGAAGCTCATAAATTAACACTAATGATTAAAATTAAATAGATCAAGACAAGAGAATAAGAATAGACACTTATATTATTTTTCATGTAGTAAGAGAATCAGCAACCACTTTCATAACTATTTGCAATAACCATTGGAGTTGCAGTTACTGTACAGATGCAGCAGATTACATATTTATGCTACATCTGTTGCAATAAATGATTCCTCATTATTGTTGCTGTATAATTTTTTCTGAGCTCATTAAAATTAAGAAAGTTTACATCTAATACTAGAACCATCTGACCAAAATAGAGGTGATGAATCAAAGAGTGAAATTCATTATTATATATTCCATTAGAGTACAGTTTTAAGAAATTAAGAGGCAGTTATTTTGTTGAATCTATCAGTTCTCTGATGCATACATTCATCCCATGTATAATTTAAATTGAACTGATATAAATGTTTCAAACAAAAGATACATCAAATATGAAACTATTTTGTTTCCACAAAACATAAGGAATAAAAATATAGAGAACCATTAAATTTAATAAGAATTAGGTCTTCCACTAATACTGAAAGTATAATTACCTTAATGTACTATTAATTGCACCCAGTTTGTTAGCCTGTTCACAGTCTTCACGTTCTTTGGTATGGTTTGCTATCTTTGAATACTGAAAGACAGAATATGTCATCTTTATATCTTCAATAACAATATTTTTAGATAAATACTTGCCAGTTATTTATCTAAAGTATTACTGACTTCAAAATACTTAATTTTTCAATACGTTACTATCTCTTCCAAATCCTGAACTTTCTGTTGCATGTGTTCCCCCAAATCCCTCATTGTACTAAAGAATTATCATAAACCCTTAGTCCCATAAGTCTCAGACATGAATATATTTTTAAAAATATGAAGATTATACAAGGAGTTCCCTGAGCTTTAAAAGCACTGCAAAACTGTTTGCAATGTTTACTTCAAGAGACTAACACAGCAATAGAATAATATAATTATTTCTTTAAGTTATTTTTAAGCCAAAATTTATATCATGTTATCTTTTAACCAGTTTCCTATTCTCTCCTGTTCTATTTAGAATGGTTCTATTTAGTCTCTTGCTACCTTTGAAAACAGAAACAAAAAGAGGCGGGTGCAGGTGCAGGGGGAAAGAATATCAACTCTGCTTCTATGACCAAGCAGCATAATGAAATATATTACTGCCAGCTACAACTTCTTCTCTATTAGCAATATACAAACAGCAAGAAAAATGCTGGCACTGGTTTTGCACCATTGAGTAACATAGCACAATGTTACATAAGAATTTGTAAGTGGCATGAGTGGACAGCAAACAGCAAACACTAGGTTTTACACATTTACTATTTGCCATATGTAAGAGAAGATTATTTTGAAAGAAATTACTTACTTTGTTAGCACTTTCAGCTTTAATTCCAACTGGAACTTTACTCTAAAATAAATACAAATAATATAAGCATTTATCTTTACTTTTTTCAAGCAATTTTCAACCCCAAAATAAATAAAAGAAAGAAAGAAAATTCAGAATTAGAGCCAAACAGTCAGGAAGACTAATTGTGCATTAATTCCACAGACAAATAAACTGACTCTTAAGAAAGTTTCATTTATTATGAGAGGTTTTGATGTCTGCATGTCTATTTCAAGGGAGTCAAATTCAACCAAAGGCAAAGGGTTTACCTATAAAATGCTTAAGAAAAAATGATAAATCCAATTAATATTTATATCAGGAACTTATACTATACCCAAAGTCTACACAGTATTTATGTAAGAGAATGTGCATTTAAATCATCATTCTGTCACTGACATCCACTTATACAAAATCTTCACGTAACAATAAACATTATGTTAGCAGAATAGTTAATTCAATGTACGAGAATATATATAGCTCAGGGTTTGCTTACAGATGTTTCATTACCCACCTAGATATTATCATCAGTGGTAGTGAATGTGGGTATTTATCTACAGTAGCTTGCCCTGCCAATTTTGGTAGGGGTATAATTTTCATTTGACAGTTCCTTGATTAGGGAAAATAGCTATTAATAAAAATAAACCATTTTTACACACCACTCAAGAGACAATAAAAAACTAAGAAGGAAACAAAAAGAAGTTGATCACATAGAGAGACAGTTTGGTTTTGTGGTTAAAGTGCTGGTCTAGAAACTGCACGACTGTCAGTTCTAGTCCCACCTTAGGCATGCAAGCTGGCTGGGTCAGGATCAGCCAGTCCCTCTCTGAGCCCAACATCTCGCAGGATTGTCATTGTGACGAAAATAGGAAGAGGAAGGAATATTAGATAAGTTTGCCACCTTTGGTGTATTCGGGTCTTATCCCGTGTAAGATTGAGAGTATCTTGGCGACGTTTCGACGAGATCCCACTCGCCATCTTCAGGCTGGTGTCTTCGGCTTTGTGCTTGTGCCATGAAAAAGCCAACCAATCAGCAAACATCAACTCCACCAACCAATCAAGAAGCAACAACACAGCCAACAACACAGCCAACCAATCAGCAAACATCAATTCCATCAACCAATCAAGAAGCGACAACACAGCCAACAACACAGCCAACCAACCTGCTTACAGCAGAGCCAGCACACCACACCTCCCCTCCAGTATTTATAGAGAGACTCAGATCACGCTTTGCTGGCACAAGCACAAAGCTGAAGACACCAGCCTGAAGATGGCGAGTGAGATCTTGTCGAAACGTCGCCAAGGTTTCTCAATCTTACACGGGACAAGACCCGAATAAACCAAGACCTACATACCTTTACCCGTGAAAATCTACGAAAACATATATATATATATATATATATATATATATATATATATATATAGATATATAGTTATTTATAACTATGAGTGTGGAGGCGGCCATATAAAATTCCCAAATAAACAATAATAAAGACGAATCAATTGATAAAAAAAGACCAGAACACATCCCTTCCAGCAGCCAACACTCAGACAAACAATCAAGCAGAGAGCAATATTCCAATCAACCATTAAACCAAGGAGAAAACCAATATCATCAGGACAAACTACTTTATATATAAACTGTGAGAAAATCTCATACTCACTGTCATGAATGATGTCACCTAACTGAAATCCAACATTCACAAGCAAACAAAGTACTCCAAGGCTACAAGAGTCAATACAATATTGTTTCAGCTTTCTGCTATTTTGAAACTTACCTCAGGGCAAGGCTCTACATGGCAATCTCTGATGGAGCAATGGCCATCATCAGCCCAGAATGGACATGGTCTTTTCAGATTAACCTTGAATAACAATTTTTTAAAATGTCATTCATATTCATCTAAGAAGCATTTTGCCTTTAAAATTATGAGACTAAACAAGTTGAACAAAAAGGGAAAAGCTCACTGGAAATAATTAGAAGATTTTCTGAGAGCTTCTTTGTAACAGAGGAGGAAATACAGCTCATGCCAAAGATCTGTTATGAATGCATTATCACATCCATTTAAAATTTGAGAGTTATAATCTCCAGCAAACAAATTGCTACTTATTGTTAGGTTTCCCTTCAGTCCTTCAGTTATATCATTAGTGTATTTCATTAATTCACTAAGAAAAATAGTATAATTTTTTAAACTACCGGAAGTTATAGGTTTCAAACTAGTTAGTAGTTACCTTTAAGCAACTTTTGCAAATATTTTGCCATGAGTGCAATGTTTCCAAATGTTATCTGTTCCACCCTCAATGGATTTTCATTACCACAAATGACCTTCCAGAATGTGTTTGGCAGCTGCATTTGTTCACAAGCTTCATGCAGCTGCTTTGAAGGCTTTCCCTGCCTATTGCTTTGGGCACATTTACACACAGTCACTTTACAGGTGAAACTCGAAAAATTAGAATATCGTGCAAAAGTTCATTTATTTCAGTAATGCAACTTAAAAGGTGAAACTAATATATGAGATAGACTCATTACATGCAAAGCAAGATAGTTCAAGCCGTGATTTTTTTTTTAATTACATTTATATGCCCTTCTCCGAGACTCAGGGTGGCTTACAATTTTGGGATACAACCCAGTGTGCTCAGCAATAGCCTTCATTCCATTGTATATGCCTGCTTATTACTAAGCGGCATTTTTACAAGGTCAGCTAATTGCCCCCAACAATCTTGGGTCCTCAATTTACCTACCCCAAGAGGATGTAAGGCTGAGTCAACCTTGAGCCTGGTGGGATTCGAGCCTACAGCAGATGTAGGCAGCTGGAACTTAAGTGCAGGCAATTAACAGCCTGAGCCACCAAGGCCCTTTGTCATAATTGTGATGATTATGGCTTACAGCTCATGAAAACTCCAAATCTACAATCTCAGAAAATTAGAATATTGTGAAAAGGTGCAATATTCTAGGCTCAAAGTGTCCCACTCTAATCAGTTAATTAAGCCATAACACCTGCAAAGGGTTCCTGGGCCTTTAAATGGTCTCTCAGTCTGGTTCAGTAGGAATCACAATCATGGGAAAGACTGCTAACCTGACAATTGTGCAGAAAACCATCATTGATACCCTCCATAAGGAAGGAAAGCCTCAAAAGGTAATTGCAAAAGAAGTTGGATGTTCCCAAAGTTTTCATGAGCTGTAAGCCATAATCATCACAATTATGGCAAATCATGGCTTGAACTATCTTGCTTTGCATGTAATGAGTCTATCTCATATATTAGTTTTGCCTTTTAAGTTGCATTACTGAAATAAATGAACTTTTGCGCGATATTCTAATGTTTCGAGTTTCACCTGTATAGTAGTTTGTTGGCTGCCCTAAAGGGTCATCTGTTTATGCACACCAAGAGAACCTGGAAACAGCTCCAAGGAACCTTGGAGGGGATGCAGCTGCTGTCTAAGGAGAGACACTAGCAAATGCGTTGCACAGCCCTAATCCTCCCTTTGCCCCACTGCCTGGACCTCTTTTTAAAAAATGTTTAAAGATTTACTTATTTCTTTACATCTAATTCCTTATTTTTTCATTCCTTTCTTTGGAGAATTAAAGCTAGCTTTCAACCAGCTTTATAATAACATGCTGTTTTTAGTTTACCTTGTAATACCTGAAGTAGTCTCGTTCTTGAAGTTTCTGCATTTTGGGAAAGATCTTAAAATTGTTGAAGTCATCTATGCTTTCTATGTCACATAAGCAGTCATCAAGTAATTCTGTTACCTATGAAAAAAAAAAACCCAGCTAGAAACTTTATTTACGCTAGAGATTTAGGCTGCAAGAAAAATTAAAAATAGTAAGAGGTGTTAGGAATTTAGGTAGGAATTTAACTATTTTAATTGATCTAGTTATGTTATAAAATATAAAACCAAAAAAGGGAAACTACATAGTTTGGTCTCTTTACTTTGAAATGAAAAGAAAATGTTTCACAATTGATCTTCCCTTTCTTCATTATAATGACACATCTGTCAAAGTCTATCTTTATTTGTGTAAACTATCCACAGTATTAAACCACAGTAACTAATTAGCACTAGACAACCCTTAAGGCATCATTTCAAAGGTATTTCCTTATCTACAGAAACAGAATGACCAAGGGCGGACAAAAAAAGCAGTGGGTGCAGGAGTGATTTCCGATTTCCTGCCATTCTTCCTATTGAGTTTCCTAGTGGGAATTTGGAAGGGAGCATTGAAAATCCCCTTCCCTCTCCTTTCCAGCAGGTAAGTGGTTGCTGCTGCTGGGTAGGGGAGGGAGTGAGGGATGGCCAATGGCTGGAAAACTGTTTCACAACACTGAAAATGAAGAACGTGTGACCATTGCATCAGCCCAGCAGCAGTTAGTAGTACTGAATCAGCCATAATTCCCCAATTTTAATTCTGCTGGGAATCAGGAATCTTGGATTTTGGACACATATTGTAAGTTAGTCCATTTGAGGTGACTTGGTTCAAAAATTGTTTCCCTACTATACACTCTTTCTCCCAGTTAAAGGTCATGACAATGAGAGCTTTAATAGTAGGTAGATTAAAATTTTATACAATGTTTAACTATATGAAATGAATTCAAAATGTAGCTAAATTTGAAATAAGCAGTATTATGTTAAAATATTTGAAACATTTGTCCTGTTCTTGCACTGCAAACATTAAAAGAATAAAGTATTTATTAGATATCAATTGGTATCAGCTAATTAGACAAAAAGTATTTCCAACATGTATGGAAATACTTCAACAATCTCCAGTTATCACATGTTTATTGGGGTGGGGAGGGGACAAAATATGCTACTGAAACGAAAATTTAAATGCTAAAGCTTAAATGGAGATGGTACTCAAGGAGAGTATCATAGCTAAGACCAGGGGCATCTACATGTGTCAAAAAGGTCGAAATAGTGGTCACGTCTATATGACTGAAGCCATTTTGGATGTGTTACCCAGTTGTAGCCACCATTTTGACTGCCAAGATTGACTGAATATCTACAGAGCTAATATGAAGGCAAATGTGGATCTACAGTTTCATCTCTCATTAATTTGCAAATAGGAAAATAACACCTTTTGCCTAGCAACAAAATGACCCCTGACACATTACACAAAGCATAACAGTGTAATAGTAAAAAAGATAGCTATGAGGGACAGTGTATTCTGTGGAAAAGATTATACATTCAAATTCTCAAATAAAGGTGTATGCTGTTGCTTTAGATCCTGTTGAGTAAATATTAGGGAAATAAGTAAAGAAAAAAAAAGATCTTCCAAGCCTTTTTTCATCTCTAACCTGTAAGTTTTACAGCCTGCTCATTGCCTCATTCCTTCCCCTGTGATATGTTACAGTAAGCTAAACAAAGCGTCTTGCTGTTTCTACCTCAGTTTTCAAGAATGATGAGCATGTTTTTGCTTAGAGGTGTGATATATAAATTTTATTTATTATTTATTTATTAAATTTATTTGCCACCCATCTTGTTTTGAAATGATGAAATCATAAATACTAAGTAGCCTTGGTGGTACAGGCTGTTAAATGCCTAGCACTTAGTTCCAGCTGCCTGCAATTAGTGCAGGCTCAAATCCCACCAGGCTCAAGGTTGACTCAGCCTTCCATCCTCTCAGGGTAGGTAAATTGAGGACCCAAGATTGTTGGGGGCAATAAGCTGACTTTGTAAAAATGCCACTTAGTAATAAGCAGGCATATACAATGGAATGAAGGCTATTGCTGAGCGCATTGGGTTGCGCTCCAAAAAAATTGTAAGCAGCCCTGAGTCTCCGGAGAAGGGTGGCATATAAATATGAATAAAAAAACAACTATTCAGAGGATTAGTGCCACAACAGAGAGGGCACATTTCCTAGGTCCCATAAGATGGCAACATTTAATTATGAGGATGTAGGATTCACCCATTTTGTTTTATTGTTTAATTACATTTTCCAAACATTTCATGATGGCAAAAAGTTTGAGAAATGCTGGCCTAACAACTTTAAATTTCTTTAGCTCTGTGTAAGGTTGGCAAGTATGAATTTAGTAGAAGTCCCCAGAATATTTCCAGTTTTATTTAGTATTTGGGCAGATTGAGCTAAAACCCTGAAGTGCTTTAATGAACAACCAATAAGAAATAACCACACATTCCTTCAAAGCAAAGAAACTTAGCCCTTTTACAAGGAAAAAATAAGGATACTCACTTCTAATTATGCACTGACTAGACTCAAAATAGATAGAGACAATATCTTTCACAACACCATATATTTGTCTCTGCAAGATATGCTTGCAGTGATGAACTTGAATTGCTTTTTAAAAAGAGGCATATTAATGAAGGCTACTATTGTTGAATAAAACAGAGAACATTGACTCAAGTTTTGCTTGCTTGTGGTCTTCCTACTGATACACAGATTGAATTGTGACAAAGGAATGGTCTTTGTGTGCTAGATAGATAGGCTAGATAGGCCTTTGTGTGGTCCACCACAGCTCTTATGGTTCTGGAGAAAAAAATCCCACTGTGATTAGCATGATTTACCATAAAGATATTTACTTGCTTATAAGCTTCGCAAATCAGCTGCATATGCTTCAGAAGACAGCTTCACAAAAAAAAAGATGTATTCTATACAATAAAACTAAAGGCAAATGTAAAGCTCATTTCACACAATGGCTCCTATGTTATTTTAGGCAATTATAAAACTGTTTATAAATCTGCATGCCACACAGGTACGTTCATGAGGGAGACTGTCTCTAGACAGTTAACAGACTCTGCTATTCATACTTTTTGTGTATTCATATTCTACATTTCAAGAAAGCCCACCCAAAAATATTTCTAATAGAAAAACACGGTTAAAAATAAGTTTCTCAAAAACATTCTCAATAGTCTGAGTAAGGCCAGGGGGCTTTACTAAAAATCTTTCATTTTAAGCAAGCATCCTTCACCTTATGTGACTGTCTTAGAGAGCGAGCTTTCTTAGAAGCACCTGTTTCCCCAAAGAGGGAACTGGATCAAACAGCCAGAAAGATGGGACTGCTCTTGCTACATAGCTCTTCACTCCGTTGATTTTTAAACAGACTTTTTCATGGCATAATCCGGAGTCTCTACAAAACCCATTGAACTTTTAAAAAAGATAATAAATATTAAGCACTTAAAGCTCTCCTTCCTCTATTGAGCAAGTTTTCACACAGAAATACAACAGTGCCCCCACCCAACTTTCACATAAAGGTCCTTCATTCTCCCTCTCTGCTCCTTTCCTTACAGGATACAATATAATCCTAGTTGACATTATGTCGGCTTAATTACAAATCAGCATTAAACACCTGCTAACCTAGAGCAAAGAAGCACCCCCACACACACACACAAGAAGAGAGATTTCCAGGTCTCAGCGAGTGAGTAGAGGACGAACCCACTTTCTCTCGCAACTCTCCGATCTCAAGTCCAGCAGGAAGCAACTAAAAGGTTTTGACACCCTAAAGCACTCCACATCCCTATGGCTTCCCCCCCCTCGAACTCCCTTCCCAACGGGCGACTCCGCTCACCTGGGCCTCTATCGCACACCAAAGGCAGCCAAGAGTCACCGCCGCCAGCAAGAGCTGCGCCGCCCGATCCCTCTCCGCTGCAGTTCTCCGGACGATTCCACTGCTGCTCATGCTGCAGAAGCCGTTCGCCGGGGGACCTGGGGGGCCCGTGCCCCGCACCGCCGCCTTTGGGCAGCCAGGAGTACAGGATGTCCGCCGGCACCACTGGGCGTGGGAGGGGGATGCCTTCCCTGTCCCGATCCCCACTCTGCCGGGAAAGGAATCTGTCAGGCGAGCGGGTGGATGCGCTCACCTCCTCCAGCCGCCGCCCTCGCTCCTTTCCAGGTGCCAGTCCTCACATATACACATACAACACTGCGAAAGGGGAGCAGGCGCGCGCTTCGCCAGCAAGCACTTTCCTTTACATAGGAGGAGGAGGAGCAGTAAGCAGCAGCAATCACAGAGCTTCGCCCCGCGCAAAGCTTCTTGGGAAACGTAGTACACCAACCATCTCTCTTCCCGTCAGCTTATCTTTCGGTCTCCACAGTACCGTACTCGAGTGACGAAAGGGGAGGGGCGAAGAGAGTGGCCAATAAGAAAGAACCACGCGCACCTTCAAAACAAGAGGAGGCAGTTTATAACCGTCAACAGAAGGTAAAAGGTCTCTAGAGGGATTTGGGGGTGGGTGGGGGTGTGAGGATGATCTTGCGGGAAAGGCGAGGTAGTGATTAGCTTTGGGGAAACATTTTTTGTGCAATACGATCCTCCTACCTATTTCCGTACAACATTCTTTGGCATCAATATGTAACAGCGAGCTGTATGTCACTTGCTTATAGATGGTTTCGTCCTCATGGCTGATTAGGAATATTTACATACGCTATTAAATTATTTTTCCAAATATTAGGGATTCTATTAACAGATGTTCAATTCAATTTTAGAATACTGACAAAATAAAACAGCTTTTGTGATTACAAAACACTGGAATAATATCACATCAAAGATGGAAACTTTGAAATATGTTGCAATTGTGGAATTCTGCAGTTTTTAAAGTTCATGTGTACACTACAACAAAACTGTTATATATACAAGTTAGTGTGCTTAAGGAGGATAATCAACTATGAAGAAATATCTCTTTGTGAACTTCCCACTTGTGAGGGTGGCACATAAATAAATAAAATACCAGTAGTCTTCAACTTATAACTTGGGCATTGAAAAATGTGACTTATGACCATTTTTCACGAGTATTGCATCATCCTCATGGTCATGTGATCAAAATTTGGATGCCTGGTGTGTATTTATATCAAGTGATCACCTTTTGCAACCTTCTGACAAGCAAAGGCAATGGTGAAGCTAGAATAACTGTGTTACTATCTTAACTGCAATAATTCACTGAGCAACTGTGGCAAGAAAGACCATAAAATGGGGCAAAACTCACCTAACAACTTGTCTACAGAAATGTTGGATTTAATTGTGGTCTTAAGTCGAGCACTATCTATAATCTGGGTAGATGATGTGCTGCTCCAGAAGCCGCCACATAATACTAAATAAAGTTTATATCCTGAAGCAGCCTTAACATGGGTTGGAACCCTAGTTGATGCTTGATTCATTTGTAGAGAAAAAGCAAACATTTTATTTTTGAAAACGGATTTTCATAGATGTTCTTTTCCATCCTTTTTCTTGAACCTGAGCATTTGTGTTGGACAAATGCCATGGTGAATTTATAGATTTATTGTTTGCTTGATTTTGATAGTTTTAAAGGTAACTTCAGGTTTTTGAGAGTGCACCTGTTACTTTCCCTATTACACATATTTCCAGACAGGTTATCATTCCAATAGTCTCCCTTTTCTCTGCTGTTTTGTATGTATTTAACTCTGCAAGCACATTTTTCTCAGTCTATTCTTAGTTCATCATGTCCTGTGAATCTAATGGTGTAGAATCCATATAATGGGATGCAAGCAGCTTCTTACTTGCTGCAATTCCTGGAGGGTACAGTTGCTTACATTTTAGTACATATAGTTCAGCAGTGAAGCTCTTTTAATTGCTATGTTGCTTAGTTGAAACTCATTCACTTGTGATATACCTCTATGAATATTAAATAGACTATTTAAATCCTTCACCATTAAGTGCTCTTCCCTGCTGTACTTCTTAATTTGTTTGGCTTCAGTGGAAATTAAATAGGAAAGGAGAAAACTCAGGTACAAAGGATAGACTCATTTAAAAGAGTACTTTTATAAACAAGTGGATGGAACATTTTAAATATCTATGGAGATTTTTAGTTATCCAGGTCATGATTGTCTCAAAGGTGTTTTTTAACTGAAGAAGCTACTTGGATGAGAAACAAAATGTCTTCAAGGAAAAACAAAGTCCAGGTACCTTTTGAAAAAGCACCTTTGGGACAATATTTTAAATCTCAAACTAACTAGTTCTTTATATCACTATATTAAGCATTGTCTTTACATTTCAGAAACTTTTATACTAATACGTTAAAATAATCTCAGGTATTAATATCACTTTTAGTTGAAATTTCCATTATGAATACAGACGTTTTTATGCTGTCAATCAAAATTCTCTACAAAATGTCAAAGTATTCAGAATATAGATTTCATAGTCAGTATTCAGATAACTTAAAAATATAACATTCACTTGTTTCTGATTAACATAATACAAACTATTTTGTGAATGTTGAAAAATGTTGTTTCCTTAATGTGTAACTTTTTTTCATTTTATGTGATTTGAGACTATAGAACTGAAAACAAGGACTGTAATATTTATCAATTTACATAAAAATAATATGGAAATGGAAATGAATATTTGTGTTTTGCGTATACCGTTACTTTATCTGGATAGTAGAAATCTAGATAAATACTACATACCATTAAAAGGTTAGAATTTTCTTCCCAGTCTGTTGTTATCCAGTTATTCTCTAACTTTTTGAAGCCCATAGGAAGCACTATTGTGTGTAGTGTATACATAGTCATTTAGAAGAAAATTATTTATGAAACATAGATAGAATAGATAGAATTCTTTATTGGCCAAGTGTGATTGGACACACAAGGAATTTGTCTTGGTGCAAATGCTCTCAGTATACATAAAAGAAAAGATACATTCGTCAAGAGCCTTGGTGGTGCAGGCTGTTAAATGCCTAGCACTTAGTTCCAGCTGCCTGCAATTAGTGCAGGTTCAAATCCCACCAGGCTCAAGGTTGACTCAGCCTTACATCCTCTTGGGGTAGGTAAATTGAGGACCCAAGATTGTTGGGGGCAATAAGCTGACTTTGTAAAAATGCCACTTAGTAATAAGCAGGCATATGCAATGGAATGAAGGCTATTGCTGAGCGCATTGGGTTGTGCTCTGAAAAATTGTAAGCCGCCTTGAGTCTCCAGAGAAGGGCAGCATATAAATATGAATTTTAAAAAAAGAGTCAAGAATCATAAATTTTAAATTTATAAAACATTGTAAATTATTTAACTTTTAATTAGAAATAAAAATGCAGACATAACTATGAATGCACCTAAAGTAGCCATTTACTCAATCCAGCTGGAATAAACTATAACAACTGGTGTTTTATTCTTTCCAAATATGAAACTCCTTGAGAGCAATAATACTCGAATTAGCTTTATTACATAGCTTAACAGGTATGTAATAGATGAGG
This sequence comes from Naja naja, assembly GCA_009733165.1. Lineage (NCBI taxonomy): Eukaryota > Metazoa > Chordata > Lepidosauria > Squamata > Elapidae > Naja > Naja naja. The sequence goes on along the minus strand of CM019148.1, from coordinate 77,684,416 downwards.
TAGCCTTTTGCAACTTAATGCCTCTCACCCTCCCTCTGGTCACTCCACCAGTGGAAAAAATATCCTGAGTTTTGAATGATACCCAAGAGAACAGAACATAAAGTTATATTCTGTGCCTCCAGAATAGATCTTTATGTTAAACAGTATTTCATTTTCATCATGGCAATAAACTATTTTTCTTAAACTAGGAACATTATTCCAGTGCATGTCAATTTATTATTTTATATTATTAAGCTTTTTAGGAACAAGGCAATGGGTGTTTGAAGCTCTTAATAGTACACATAGTTTGAAAATCTAAATTGTAAAAGGAGTTTAAACCAGTACTTAAAATATAGTATTTAGTTTTAAAGTTTACCGAGTAAACAGTGTAAATCAATAGATCTAATTCCTCTTCCCATGCTGCCTAATCATTAGTAGGAGTGCAATGATCATTTAAACATTAAGCAACACTATGTTCTGTGTGGTAACATCTTGCTGCCCACAATTATAATTTTAAACTTCATCATGATGTAAAAGCTTCATCAGGGAAAAAAAATGCTACAGAAATGACTTTGCAGAAAGAAAAAGTATAAAAGTATAGAAGAACACATGCTGAAACTTTATGTCCAGTTTGGTGCCTCCAACTGTGTTAACCACAACTTCCATCTTGCATGACCAAGTTGGCTGGAAATGGTATGAAAAATGCAGTCTAATACCTCTGATGTATAGCAAAATTGAAGACAATTTTGTTCAGAGTATGGGAAAGATATTAAATGTAAAAATAACTATTAATAATCCAAATAAAAAATAATTCATAAAAGTAAAATAAAAACAAAAAGGTAATGGGAACAGAACATATTTCATTTTTAATATAGAATGATATATTGGATTGATTAATATATCTGTATTTTAAGACTGATTAAATATAATAGTCCAAAGTGGGAAAATATTGTGTCTCTCAATGTTTCAATTTTTGGAAATGCAATTGCCATTAAAAAGTTCCTTCAACTGTTTTTGTCTGCAATTCCCAGCATTTTTAAGGGACAAGACCCTTGTTTAGAACCTGCTCTTACTCATTAGTTGCAGGACATCAGAGGAACACTATGTTTATTGTCATCCTATCTCAGAGTTAGATCAAGGCAGAATTTAAATTCAGTTTCTGCATATTTCTGCCTGGGATTTATGAATGTATGTTTTAAAAGATGCTTATGACAAGTCTATACTGGTATAGGATTGATGCTTAAGTCTTTCCGCTTTGGCTGGATAGTTGGTTACAAAATATTTAACAACGGAACTCTATGTGATCCACATTCCCTTTGCCTCCCGAAGAGGCAAAACCTTAAACAGAGCAGGCCTTTTGTAAATGAAAACAGGTCAAATAATTTTGGGGGAAAAGTAGTATTTCTAGTTTCTAAAGTAAAAAGCTTCATTTGATGTTATTTACAAGTGCTGGATGAAGAGTATTCTGATACACAAATAGAGCTAAGGTAGGACATTACTTTTCTTCAAATGTTCACTGTTACGGTTTGTAGGCAGATCTAATAGGTTTTTTTTTCTTTAGTGACTTATCTTCAAGTACCAGCATAAAATAAATCTAATTAACCATTGTAAGATTTTTCTCAATTTCCTTCAGTCATTTAATAATTCAATCATTAGAGCTTGCTCTAAATAATTGTAAACTGCTTTTTTCCCCTTGTAAAACAATTCATTATTTTAATGGATTGTTTTACCCAAATTATTGCATTGTTGAAAGAAGTGTTTTTGCACAATAAAATTACTTTCTTACTTAAAATTGTAAGATACAATTTCTATATCTTCTCTGTAATTGCTGATTATGTTAACTTTGCAAATAACAAAGTAACACAGAAAGCTTTATATTTTCAATAAGAATTTTAAAACAGTTCAGATAGTCATAGCTATTTCTGTAGAATATTATGACCTGCAATGTAAAGGCATTGTTTCTGCCCACTTCATCTTCCAGAGATCTTATCTGGGGCAAGAGGATCTTGCTAATAACTCTGGCCTTGTCATTACCACATAGATTATTGCAATGCGCTCTTAGAGGGCTGCTTTTAAAGATGACTTGAAAACAGTTGGTTCAGAGTGCAGTGGCCTATATGTTAGCTTGTTGATAGCATTACTTAGACCTCAACTATGAGTTCTACACTGGTTACCAACAGACTTCCAGATGCAATTTAAAGTACTTGACAGTGCTAGGAAGACAATAATAATCCTCATTGGAACCAATGATTGGAGCTCTGAGAAATTATTGGCTGGTCTGCTTAATTTGTCCCAAGTATGTTGAAATAAATAATAATAATAATTTAAAAATACACAAGCATTTTTTTCCTTCTAAAGGAAAAATCAGGATAGATTTTGCAAAGATCAACTCTCCTAATCAAGATCCATGACGAGAATATCTAGCTGACAGTGTAAACTTTGAATTTCAAAAAGACTTTGATAAAATTTCTTGTCAAAGTTTATTAAATAAAATAACATTTTATGGATTGGAACTGGTTTAAAAATTGAAGCCATTTTTATTTTTAAGCCAAAACTACAATTTTCTATAATTGCCAGTATTAGTGAATTGAGAATCACTAGAGGGCACTGTCATATTTGTTGATGGGCTTGGCATTATACAGTGAAAATCTAAGCATAATTTTTACTGAAAATGATATTATTCGTTTCCCACTCACTTTATTTCAAAATTCTAAATCACATTTATAACTTTTTCTGATTTTATAATTCACCTTTAAGATTCTGGAAACTATAGACATAGCCCTTTCCTATTTACTATTTATAGAAACTGTGTTCAATGGACTGTGTATTCTCCAGCAAATATACCGGTATATAGGATTGCTGCTCCATAGTAATGTAGGCCAGCGGTTCCTAACAGTCTTCCAGTTATGCCAGTCAATGTAAGTTCATCTCTGCTTAAAACTTCCAGTGAAGACACATAATCATCATCAATTTCATCCAAAGAAGAAAGAATAATGTAAACTTGATGCAACTCTGAGAAAATCAGCTCCTTTTCTTGTAGCTCTTGTAAAGTCCTTTTCACAAACTCCAAATGAGCTAACATATTGCCATCTTTTATAAGACGGGCTCTAAACAGTTTACGTGTAAGGTGTATGTGTGCACACACACTATCTCGAACATAAATCCTCTTCAAAATGTCCCAACATCGAGCAGCAGATTCTTCACTACGAATATGGACTAGCTGCGAATCACTGTCAGTCCAATTATACTAAGAGCCTTTTCATTATCCTGGTTAAATTCAGCTATTTTCTTTTTATCTTCATCATGGGGGGTTTTAATTGCTTTAATTTTAAGGTTTTAAGGTTTTATTGTATATTTTGGCTTGTTTAGATTTAATTTGTTTTTAGGTAAATTCTATGTAAATATTTGCTGTTTATTGTTAGCCCTGAGTCCTTAGGGAGAAGGGCATACAAATCGAATAAATTATTATTATTATTATTATTATTATTATTATTATTATTATTATTATTATTCTATGGGTCCCAAGTTGTTACATCTGGTGGATTATTAACTACAGTCCATAATCCTTCTTTACGCAGAAGTAGGCTGCACTTCATAGACCAGGAAACATAGTTTGTTCCATCCAACCGGGTTATCTGTGATATACTGGTTGACTGTTCTTGTGCCATTGGTAGTTTAATAATACACCACAATCAGCTGTCTGAATATGAAACTGTATATTCACACTAATTCTCAATATCTCTCTGGGCCTATAACCGATGTTATGTTATGTACAAAACCCTTGAGTAACAAGGATATGCGCATGGAAACGTTTATGAGAATAGTTGTGAATAAATGTTCAGCCACACACAGATACACTGAATTGGGTTAAAGTTTACTTTAAGAAATAGCACAGTCCAATAAACAGTCCAAGTCATAAACGTTTAACAGTCCAAATAATATCCAGTTACAAAGTCTTCTTACTGGTTGCAAGTTGTTTTCAGTAAAGAAATATATCAAAATATAAACACATCATACATACAACAAAGAACCTTAGATAGCAACAGAATGTCAGAGAAACACAGCATGTCAGAGAGCATGTCAGAGAGAACAAGCTATGATCTCTAGCTCCCTCTTATGGTAATTTGCAATACAATCAACCAATCAGAATCAATACAGTGATTCTGTCTTAAAGACACAAACACACATTGTTGGTTTATATATTGCCAATCCAACTAGTTGGTTTACAGAAACCTAACAATTTGTGTGGACCCCAATCTGGTGGTCCTGCTCATAGTCATTTAAGACTAAATTGTTCTGCAGACTTCGTGGAAAATCATGCTAGTAATAGGATGTTTTCTGAAGTTTTGTTAATAGATGTTTTTATTTATGGTATTGGTATGGGTTTTTAAAAACAAATGGGATTAGGATTTGCTCATTCTACAGTGTTTATTCTTTTCATTGTTAACTGCTTACAGTTTCTAAAGTAGATAGTGTGCACATTTTGTATGTATGTATAGTGATACTTAAAATATGTGAACACTTTTGAATTATTAGTATTTCTACATAAATATGACTTAAAATGTTATTCTGTACAAGTCCTAAAATTAGATAAAGAGAACCCAATTAAATCAGTGAGTCCAAATGCATAAGTGCACCATCGTGGCTACCGTCCCTGTCCTATTGTCCCCATTTATTCCTACCTATTTCCTGTATTCTTACTCATGTTTATACTTATATCTATTATCTTGTAAACGATTGACAAATCAAATCAAATAAAAATAAAAAATAATTATACTTGTTTATTTATTGTTGTGAAAAATTATCTTGGTTTTGCCAGGATGGGATCTGAGCCCAGTCACAATCTCAACTCCAGGATAATGCCTCAGGCTCTAGGAGTGCTATTCCAACCAGCCAAGGAGATTAACATGAGCAGTGGAATATTCAAGAGAACTAAGTTTCGTGTTCAAAGCGTATTGCATCTCCACAATATTTCAGTAGGGCTATCACAACAAAGCTGCAAAAATCCAGACTATTACTAGCTAATAACAAAGAGCTGTGTTGACTTCAGGCTATGGTTGAGTATGCACTGTCCTAGGACACCAAAGCCAATGCCAGCTCTCCTTTTGAATCATTCTAAAAATGCAAAGTTTGTCAGCAGGAGGTGGCGCCATCAGTCAATGTGGCCCATGGAGCATATATGGTACCATATATCCATGAGCCAGGTCTAGCAAGAAGATAAATGCTGTAAACCTGCAGTTGTTTAGTGCCATCATGTGGTCATTTGGGTTTTTGCAAACCATATATGACACTGTCATGTGTGATAAAATTGACAGAACAAGAATAATAGAAATAGTATCTAGTAATAAAGGTCTCTAAACAGTGTAGTTTTCATTCATTTTCCTAGTTGTTGTTGCTGTGTATGTCCTTCATGGTGTAATAGGAGATGGGGATGAAGGAAAAACAAACTATTTCTATCTTCAATTGACTGAGTATCTAATGCTTACTAGGCACTAGTAACTTGGTTTGATTTGAAAATTATTTTGCATACAATGTAACAGCACAATAGGAAATAGGAAGTGTTCCAGTTATTGAAAATTGCTTTATTACAGAAAAGCTTTCTGGATACCAACTTTAAAAAAAACTTTTAAAAAAACCTTTGCCTGGGTCTTTTGGGAAATTAAGATATGAATTAATATTAATAAGTATGTAAATTTACATGAAATAATGCATCACATTTTACTTTTGGTCTTCTGATCACACTATCCCAAGTACGTTTCAGCATGCAACCTACTTTAAATCCTGGTTGGAAAACAAAGACTGAAGCTTTTTTTTTATCAGACAAGACCTTGGAAATGTTACTAGCACAATGTGATAACTTTAAGAAGCAAGTTTCAGAAAGAATTGTAGGGCCTTTCTCCACTTGCACGTAATCATGGTATAAATAATTCACCAGAAACATCTTTTTTCAGTTACGTTCTCATGACATTGTCTTCATATTGGTCACCCATAATTAAGACAGCCTTAACTCCTTAGCTGAAATGACATTTTCTCTTGTATCAAGTGCAGCTCCAGTATGTAGCTCCAGTATGTAAAGACTGTGCCAGCCTTTAACTTGAAGGAAACCAGAGGTTTGCAGTGACTTTAAATATTATCTGCAAGTTTTCCAGCAATGGAGATAGCAAATTTATTCTGGGAGAGCTTTTTCCAACTCAAGGATGAGAGGAAAGCATTTCAGTTTAGAAAGGCCTTATGGCTGCAAATTATCAGGGTCGTATTAATGACCATTTGATCGCACAATTTATTATATATTTTATTTGATGCTGATCAAATAATCTTTAGAACTATTAATCATCTATATGAAATCAATGTTTTGAGAAAACTGGTGAGAAAGCTATGAAATGTTTTTGGGAAAAACTGGTGTAAGCAGAAATATTTAAAATTACAAGCCCTGTAGGCAGGTATTTCAATCGCAAGCTCTAAATATGCTCTTAAAAAGTTTATTTTTGAAAGTTTCTTGTATTTATTATAACACAGTCCTTTGCCTACTGGGAACTCAACTTAGCCAGATCAATGAGATCTTAGTCACAGATCTATTTCGGGCTGCAGGCTAAGCAAAAACACTTTATCCAACATTATCCAATGTTAAAGGTTAATAATGATGACGCTTCATATACAGGTAGTGCTCAACTTATGACCACAACTGAGCCTAAAATTTATGTTGCTAAGTGAGAAATTTGTTAAATGAGTTTTGCCCCATTTTACAATTTTCCTCGCCACATTTGTTAAGTGAATCACTGAAGTGCTTAAAACTACCGTGTTTCCCCGAAAATAAGACCTACCCCGAAAGTAAGACCTAGCACTATTTTCTAAACCTGCCCTAATATAAGACCTACCCCGAAAATAAGACCTAGTGTAAATCTCCAGTTCCAGGAAGACTTTTCAGGGAGCAACCGTGCACCAAAACACCCCCTACACACTCACACCCACTATTTGGCACCATAAATATATAAGACCTACCCTGAAAATAAGACCTAGTATGTTTTTGGGAGCCAAAAAAAATATAAGACAGTGTCTTATTTTCGGGGAAACACGGTAGTAACACATTTGTTAAGCTTCACTTGTCTGAAGGTTGCAAAAGGGGATCACATGACTCTGGGACACTACAACCACCATAAAAGTGAATCAGTTGTCAAGATCTGAATGTAAATCATGTGACCATGCTGCTGTAACAGTCGTAAGTGTCAAAAACTGTCATAAGCCACTTTTCTCAGTGCCATTGTAACTTTGGTCACTAAATGAATTGTTGTAACTCGAGGACTACCTGTACTTTATCAAAAGGAGGGATTGTTTTCCACGGCTGTTTTCCACCCTGAATTTTACTCCTCCAAGTGGAGAATCTACAAGTCAATTAAGATACTCAGCTTTGCCTCGGAAAACGGATGCTACAATACATTTTTCAGGGGCCACACACGTTTTTTGAGAAACCACCGATGGAGCTCGGAAAAGCTTGGAAGAAAACACGCTTAGGCAGACCGCCGTGGCTTTGAGGGGTGGGGAAAGCGTATCTCCCCCGCCCCGCACAGGCTTCTTCTGCTCGTTCGGGCTTTACCTGCAGCTTCCGCTCCCTTCCAAGGTTCCTCTCACCCTACAGGAGGGGGAAGTGCAGAAGCGTCCAGCGATAGCTAACTAGGAAGTAGTAGGAGAAGCGGCAGGGTCCGAAAGGGAAACGGCGGGCCGAGCGCAGGTGCCAAAGCCCTCCAGCTCGCCGCGGCTTGGCCGACCTTCTCGCCCCCAATGGCTTCTCCCGCCATCGCTCTGCCCGAAGGTAAAAACTCGCCATGCCTAAATCTTCGGCAACGGGCGGCCGCGCCTTGGTGCAGAGGCACGAGAGCGGTGGGCTGCGCACCCTTTGCGGACGGGGACCACGGGCACCGGAAGAAGGGCCGGGCAGAGCAAGGGAGGCGGGACCCTGGAGTGGCCTTTGCAGTGAGGCGGGGGGGGGGCTGGGCGGATTCCCGGGTGGACAATGATCCTCCCACCGGCTGTGTGGAGATAGCTGCCAGGATTCTGCCAAAGGCGAGCAGCTCTCTGCCTCTCATATTATTAGTATGAATTAATGTTTGCATTGTTACTTTGCTATTTGTGGCAAAGGCAGCGTTCTTCTTAGATGAAAGTCTTTGTCCCCTGACTTGTCCGATTTGAAATTCTGTTCCTCGAAATTACCCACCGCGTTAACTATAGTGACAGAGGCATCCGAATTCGGTTTTGAAAGAGTCAGTGGTCTTCACATTTTGGGCTTTGTATTGAGAATGACTTTTGAGTTGTTTTTTTAAAGTCTTTTGGAGCGCCTCATATTCTCAAAGTCTGATGAATCATTCACTCAAGTGCTAAATAAATTAAGCCCTGCAGCATCCTTCTGATGTGTAGCAAAATTGTTATAAAAGTTTGCCTAATGCTATAACTTTTGTTAATTCAACTTTATATCCTTCAGCAGGGGAAAAAATCTACCATCTAGGAGAATTTTTGATTATAAAAGCTTTAAAGTGGAAAAAAGAGGATATTATAATTTGCACTTTTTAGGAGGAGAATCCAATATTTAATCTAGGATAACTGACTCCCTTTTTATAGAACTTGTTGAAAACTGAAATACTGAAATGTGAATGAACAACTTAAATGGTTTCAAGATGTTTTATGCTGATTTTTATATATTCAAATAGTTTAAAAGGTTAATGTAAATTAAAACTATTTGTGAAATAAAAACTATATAATAAAAATATTTCCTGTTTTTTATTTAATATGGGTTCTAGACTACTGTTTATTGAGCAAAGTTGTTATATTTGAACTGACACATGATCATCTGTCATGAACCTATGCAAGAACATGCAAGAGCAAGCCATTTTCTTTAGAATTGTTCACTTAATTGGGATAAACCAGAAGTGAGCCCCTGTTGTGGGGTTTGCAGCAAACTGACTGAGTATGTAATTATTAGGCAATTAAAGCACAGATAAATAAATATCTCTAAAATGTTGATGACTATAAACTTAATAACATTTTTTACGGCTTGTTTCCAGCAGATCAAGCAATTAAAGAACCAGTAGAAGACACTGACCCTAGCACTTTGTCCTCAGAAAATGTAAGTACTGTTGTTTTGTGAATGTGTTGTAGTGGCTATTTTCCCAGCTATGTGATTCTACCTAATTGACCTTGACTAAGTTTGAAAAGCTTAAGCAGAGTGAGAGCTGGTTAACATTTGGATGAGGGTCCAGAAAATGCAAGGATTGTGGACTACAATGGGAAGTTGAATAAACATCCTACTAGAAGGCATTGGCAACATTTTTCATGTTGCAAATAAAACTATGTGGACATATCCATGAAGCTATTAGAAGCTGAGACTGATTCAAAGGAAACATTACTTCTACTAGGTCGTTAATTTACTTATTTTACTTGTTGGTTGCTATTATTGTACATAGTATTTCACACTCACAGAAAAGCTCAGTAATTAAGATGTGACAAGATACAGGCTCTGAAATAAGTTTAGCGACAGGACCACCCAATCATTTCCTTTGAGATCTTCCCAATAGTTAATTAGCTTGCCACACAAACAGCATCTCTCTACTGCATAAAATGCTGTAGAAGAGAATATTTAGTTACTTCTGAGTTTCAGACTTCTAAAAACTATAGAATTCTGTCTGTTTTTTAATAATAAGAAAGTGTTGTAATGGGAAGTTAATGCCTGTTTCATCCAGTTACATAGGTCTCTATAAAGAATGAATGATGCTAGTGCACTCTTTTATTCAACAATCACCTATTTTTTGATGAAACTATTTGAAATGGTAACAACTAGAAACAAAGCAGTTAGTATGTGTTAATCTCTGTAATCAAGAAGGAAACTGACTATAACCAATCAATGATTCATACTTAGATAGTTCTATTGATTCAGAAATGGGCAAATGGGTATTCCCTTTCCATTGGTTTGTGTGGATAAAAAAGAGTTGTAACCAGAAAACTCAGTGGTGAGTGATACAGTTTGAGTCATTATACAACTGCATTATCCAAGATTTGTTTGAGAACCTCTGTAGTGGTTTTATTATTTGTATTTTTATTATAGTGTCATGAATCTTGAATGAAGTTGGTCCTCAAGAATCATTCCCTTTAATAGTATTTGCTTCAAAATCTTATCGGGATGAAAGTGTTAGAAACCATTCAGTGAAAGGATTCTGAGTCAAATTATGGAAGGAAAATTCGGTGCGAGATTGCCATCTTTATCGGCAGACCCATCTCATGTTTTTCATAATTTCTGCTAAACTTTCTGATAAGGAGCTTGATAAATCTTCATTGATTCCTTATTCCTGCTTGGGACTGGATAAATACTGCATGTGAATTGTTGAATACTTGGCAAGTTCAGTGAACAGCTGGGAGAGACTATTTGGCTTGGAAGGTTACAAATTCAGCAGGACAAAGAACTTAATAGGTCAAAATAATTGGTGTTTCAAAATGTATCTAAAATAATTGTATAAAAATATGCTTCTTTTCTACAGATAGAAAAGTATCCTGTCCAAGATACAGAATTACCCAAAGGTAAAAATAGAAAACAACAATGACTGCAGTTCTTTTTTTTTTTAAATTGTAATATGCAACTTGATTAGATAGGGTCGGTGGTGTGTTTCCAATTTTTTCCCTACCTTTGAGCTGCAGGGTTCAAAGACCAACCTCTGTCCAAATGCTGGCGAACTAGGCTAAAAAACAAGGGAATATTGGAGAGGTAACGGCGGGTGTGGGTGGGCGAGGCCAGTCAGAGGTGGTATTTATCAGTTCTCTGAACTAGTCAAAATTTCTGCTACTGGTATGCCAGAACCAGTCCGAACCGACTGAATACCACCTCTGAATAGGGCACAATAGTGAATCTATTACTGTATGTCCTTTCACAGACTTCATCATTTTCTAGAACTGTCTCCATATATATTTGCTGAAATTCCAAGCTTTTATTAATTCTGAGACCTTCAAAATCTTCTAAGGCCAAGAAGCCACCAATTAAGAAAATATGTTATGGTTTTCACTCCATCGTTCATTTTCACCTTAGTAGCTCAATTCCATCACCATAGATATAGTTGGGTCTCATGGTTAAGGCACTAGGCTAGAAACCAGTAGATTGTGAATTCTAGTCCTGCCTTAGATATAAAAGATGACTGGGTGACCTTGGTCTCTCTCTCTCAGCCCAACTCACCTCAGAGGGTTGTTATTATGGAGAAAATAGCAGGAGGAAGGAGTATTAGGTATATTAGCTTTCTATCCAGGCCCATCTTCCAATTTTGATACCACTCATGGAGGTGGTGAGCCAAGCTTGTTTGAAGTTCGGTATCAACATTCCATCTCATCTTCTTCCCTCTCAGAACAAGCAACCTTAATCACAGTGCACCTGAATGTAGGCAATTAGTACACTGCATTGATGTTAGACAACAAATTTCATTTTATTGCAATTATCCATGTCATTAGATATGGGGATTATTCACTCAAAGGATATGGATAATCTAACATTCCATTTGATGCTTGCAGATGCTTAGGCTCCTAATTTATTTATTTACAAAGATTTTTTTAAAAGCCTGGTTCCAGATTACTCTGGATGCTGATTTATCATACCTGTCTTGCCAGTTCTATTTTTAATCTGCAAAGGGCACACAGCATTGGTTGATTTCTGTTCCATAGATGTTGTACAGTATAGAGAACTGATGGAAGAAATTACACATTTTATTTAAGCATTCAACTATAAACCCATTTCAGTCCAAGTGAAGAAAAAAAACTTGTGGATCATGAGGGAAAGAAATCCGATATAGAGAACCACACTACCTATTCCAGCAGCCTTCTTTTTGGCACTACATCCTTTAGGCTTATCTAGCTAACATCATTGTTTCCTATAAAAGACAATAACCTTACTGTTCTGTCATTTCCCACAACTATTTTCTTCTGAAATTTATATTCTCTCTAAGCGGCAGGTCAGTACTATGAAATACCAAGCCAACAGCAAGACGATTAATGGCTGTCTTTCTTGTACTTAGCTTGCTAAAATCTGTTAGACTTTCTCATGAAAAATTTCTCAGAACATTATGAATTGTACTGAAAACCCTCTGTTTGCGGGGTGGGCTTCATTAGTGGACAGAAGGATAACAGCAGCAGCAAGATTAAAATAATTTCAGTCTGTGCTCAAAAGGATCATCCTTAATCCAGGACTTGCTCCTCTCAAAGTCTTTCATATTGTACACCTTATATAAGAGATAACCAGACTGCACAGGTGATAACTGATCAAAATCTAATAAAAGGTGCCAAGATGATAATCAGACAATTTTTGTAAATATTGTTCTTTCCCTTAAGTTCATGATGTTTTATTTGTGATGTTTAGTACTGTATACATTTGTCAGTTTAGGAAAATACTACAATCCTATGAATCTCTGTATATGATCATAGGGCATACTGTATATATTATACCACTGAGTTCAACACTCAGCTACAAGTGGGAATAATTCACTTATCCCTCATTTTCTCTGTGTGGTGCTTGGAATTTCAGGAATTCATACTCAAAGGAGCAATTATTATGTTCCTGACATTTCTTCCTTGAGAAGAAAGATAAAGGGGGTTAACCTGCCTTGGATCACTACAACCTAAAGTTGTTTATTAGGGCTAAGATGTTTTGTAAAGTCACTTGGTGAAAGTTTTACCTCTACTTCTTTGAGGATTAAAATATATTATTTTACATCTCCATCAGATGAATTCTTATGCTTTGCAATAATTGGAATTCTCCATTGAATACTATTTTTTGCCTCATGAATCTATCCTAAGCGTATGGCAGTACTGGTAGTTATCTGCAAATATCCCACATCCTTGTGATTTAAACTCACTTCATCTTTCAGGGCCATGTATCCCAGACTTTTGTTTTACTTCAGAAGTTGGGCCTTTTGGTGATTTTTTTTTGCAAGTTGTGAATGTAATTTATACATTCATGCAATTCTTTCACCCTTAGGGATCTACTTAAGGTATTAAGTTTCCAATAATCTTACATATCCAGCTATTGAAATTGAGGGAATAGATAGGAATACTGATGGCATGCTTTCTGCTCAAAGCAGTTGTCTGCACTTCTGGAGGATTCTGTTCTGAGTCCGTCCAGAACAACATCTACTTTCTCTGACATCCAGCACAGAAAAATTTTTGGGAACCAAGAATTAGCTGGGAGCCAGAGGATTGCACATGGATCATCTGTTTTCTTATTTCATTCTAATACCGAAAGTGTCTAGCAGAGGCTAGGAGACCCTACCAAAGCAGGAATTGAAATAGTGTGAAGCAGAAGGAATATCATCAGTCACTTCATACAATTGTGGAACTACATTATGTCCAGACATGCAGCACAAAATTTAGTTGTAATATTTTAAATATGGTCCTTGCTAATTCAACTCATCTTACTCTAAAAATATGGATGGTATCAAAATCAATCAATAAACAACCAAAGAACTGCAAGAGAGAAATCACTTACGAGAGATAATTATTTTGAAGAAATTTCCATTGTACATATATGAATGTTTATTCTGATAAAGCAGTATTCTCTAAGGTTTTTAAATATTTTGTTTTTGTAACAATTGTCATTGTAACATATTTATTACATGTACTAGAAGGTAGACTTAAGATCATTACTATGGAAAAGAAGATCTAGTTCTGTCTTCTCCAGTGGTATCATGTAGATGTGCAGACTATTCAGGATGTTACAGTCCAACCCTAGAGGTCTACAATTAGCTTTCCCTGAACTGGGCATTTCCAGATGTTTGGACTTAAAGCTCTCAAAATTGACACCATAACAATTTTTAGACATCTTGGAGTAAATTCCAACTGTGACAAGTTTGAGGAAGATTGATCTTTATAAGATTTGCCTCAGCAGCAATTTATGTTTCCTCTTTTTCCTCTTTCCCCTCTTTCTCTTCTCTTTCTGCTATACTTAGACCTGAAATTGCTCTGGATTTAAATATTGTATATGGACACACCCAGGCAATTTAAAAGATCTGGCTTTGTTCTTGTACCTGTTAGTGATAACTAGATATTCAGGAATGAAGCCAGTGAAATGTTACATGACATTTCAGATAAATGTTATCATTAATAATTATTGCAACTCATATAGAAGCCAGTTGTAAAATGTAATTGGACTGGCAGGCAAGTGTGACATACTGAATGGTTTGGGAGAGGGATATATGGTATTTTATTTCAGGGGAAAGAAGATTAGCATAATAGAGACTAGCAATTTCTTACTTACTCTGTGTAAACACAGGGCTTTCATTCACTACATCCTTTCTGGAAGCCAATGGTTGATAATGTGCCCACAGGTTAGCTCCTTCTGTAATCTTAGGTATGTAGAATTTTAGGCAAGTCATCACTGGTTATGCTAAATTTTATGAATGGAACAGTATGCCTGTATTACAGCTTTCTTTCTTGCCCTGATACATTACTTGAATTGGCACTGTAATCTTTCTGAATTACAGAACCTTTTTAGAAATATTTTGATCAAGAGATCCAAACCTGACTAACTTTGAAGAATATTTGCCTTGTAGATGAAGAATATCAAACAGAAAAAGTGACTTTGGAAATTTCATCCATTAACATTACAAGCTTAACATCAGATTCTGGCTTGATACACCAGGTAATTGAAATGTTATTAATGCTATTAGAATATTCGTCAATATTATTTATTGTTATTTTTCAACATTAAGACTTTTCAGTATTGTTCCCCAGTTTACTCTTAAGTCAGTGCAGAAAGTTTTATTTCAAACGGAAGTACAATATAGAAAGAGGGCAGAAGACACAATGAAAAAAATCCTGAATTTTAGATACTCTTTGCCTTCAGTGAAGGAAAGGCATACTACAATTTGGTACTTTGTTATCTTCAGACCATCTACTTCATGTAGAATCTGCCTGACCTATACTATTAAATAAAGAAAGGATGCCCTGAGTATCCACCCTGAAAGAAAACAGGAGGCTGGGATTCAAGATAGATTTTCTCATAATAAATCCTCCCTCTGAAATGGCTTGTCCCAAAGTTAGGTGTGCACCTATCAAATGATGACAAAAAAAACAGTCTTTAAGAGAGAGTTCAGACTTACATGATGCAACTACAGGGTTTTTAAAATAGTTTTAAATTGTTTTGTTTATTATTTCTTGGTTTTATGGCTGGATTTTCTTATTGTATTGATGATTTATTCCATATGTTGTAAACTGTCTAGAACAGGAAGAATAGATAAGAGTAGATGATATTTTAGTAAATAAATATCTAGAGAGGGCCCTAATTAAGAACTTAAGAGGTAGGAGATTCACATTATAATGTAGCAAGAAATCCTTGAGGAAATGCAAACCTAAGCATGAAAATTTTGCACACAAGTTGTCCATGGAAAAGAATTAACAGCCCACAAATTTCTTGCAGCATTGGCAACTTATTGACCACATTCATACAACTTCATATGCCACAGGCTAATTGAAACAACAACCTGTTGTTTAAACCACAATTGTATGGGTTCAACATTTTGCCCCAAGCCAAAGGCAATCAACATAGAACAGCTTAGCACTAGAAAGGAACCAAGCTGCTTTGATTCCTAGTTATTTTACTTAACACCTTTTTGGCTGTATTTTGAGCATTGCAAATTCTTATTCTAGCTGCAACCTCTTCTTTCTTTTCCCTTAAGTAGTGAAATAGATGTGCAGAATCCATATTCTGCCTTTAGGCAATACTGGATTTTCTTACCTTCCCTCACATGTGAGACAAATTTGTAGTTTTGTCTGGTCTTGCAATTTATTAAGAGGCATTTCTTTAACAAAATTGTTAAATGTAATTGCTTTATAGTTAATAATATTTCAATACAATTGTATCTTTGATGGTGTATACAGTAATTTGATTTTGTTTGTCAATTTTTTTTATCAAACTGAATAAAAATTAAGAAAAATTTGGATGCCTCTGATAAAAATTATAATTCTAAGACAAATAGAAACTTTATTTTTATAATTATTGCTTAGTTTAGTTACCTTTGCAATCTGTGCAAAGTGAACAAGCTGCAGTGTAGGATTTTCCCCCCTGGAAACACCAGGATTATTGAAATCATCTAATAGTTTCTCTTGTGCGTGCATACTGTTTAAGTCTTAACACTGAAAATAAAACAAATGCATTGCAGTGTTACCTCTGTGTTATATTCCTGCTTCTATAACTTGCGTTATTGCCTCTTCTCTATTTTTCTGATACCCCCTCTTTAATTCTGGCCCTCTGTTTCCATATTTCACACTATAATATTGCCAGATGAATGATTCTCAGATTGACAAATCCTAATTTCATGGATTCCCCAGCAGCCTTGCCAGGTGGGGGCTCACAATGCCCTTTTAACCTCCCTCTCATCAAATTATTCTCTCCTTTCCCTTTCCTGTGTTAACTTTCCCAACTGTATCATCACTACAGTTCTAATTCAATATTATGCTTAAATCTAGATAATCTATACTTTTTATCTATTGAAGTCTCAAGTAAATAAGCTCTTTACTTTGCTTTAATTGTATTTTTCACATATTTTAGATTTTGTCAATGGCCATGCTCATTTTGGGTTCTTGTCTCACTCTGTTTTGAGGTAAAGATCTAATCCAGGGCTGTCAAACTCGCTGCCCATTGTCCAGATGCATCACGCACTGGTCATGCCCACTCCCAGTTTACTGAAGAGGAAAAAAGTTGCAATATGTCACATGATGATGCTGTGACGATGCAAGTTTGACACCCCTGCTCTAATCAGTGGAAATTACTTTCCTCCAGAAGTTGTGGGTACTCCTACACTGGAGGTTTTAAAGAAGAGATGGGACAACCATTTAACTGTAATGGCATAAGGTTTCCTGCCTGAGCAGGGGGTTGAATTAGAAGGCCCCTTCAAAATCAGTTATTCCGTTATTTTATATTCCATTTAAAGACTGGAGTGGATGGGGATGTTTATAATAATTATAATTATTTGTAGACCTGATATGTATATATTATTTTTTGATTATCTTTCAGCATTCAGCCACAATGGATTTTTTTTATATTTAATGTTAGAATCACAAGATTTTTTTTTGTATACAAGATATTTTTTTTATGTTGTTAGTATCATATGTTTGTTAATCTGGGTTTTTTTTCTTTTTCTGTTTTGTATTTTAACTTTGGTGATTTAAAAAAAAGAAAATTAAAAACACATGCCATTTAAAGACTGATGTGGCCCTCATTTTGACTAACCTGGCAACCTGCTTTGCTTGAACTAAAAGAAGTTACCTAAGGTTAAGCAGTACTGATGAAAATAAAAAGAAAATATGTAACACAAAGAAAAAGGAGGGAAAAACCATGTATAATATTTCAGAGAACTAGGCATAAAGTATGCAACATTTAGCCTAACTGGTACTGCAGAAACATTACACCTGGTACAGTTAAACATGGAGTGTAAACGGTTTTAAGTTGAAGGTGTTGGGTTTTTCCCTGCCTCATCTCCAAATTGTGATCAAGCTCAAAAGGCAGATTAGGCATTGTATGCATGGTTGTCATGGCCTTGCCATATAAATTATCTATGTGGCTTCTTTGGAATGGATGTACTAATGCAGTTAAGTATAGGTAAGTAAAGGTGTCTGGTTACAGCATATTATATAACTGCATAGTTTACCTGTATTTGCATGTACAGTTTATGATCTATTCCAGAGTGCTCTGTGATACTCTCAGGTGAATGACGCTATACAAAAGCCAACTGTACTTTACTGAAAATATCTCAAGGGAAAAACCCCACCTGCTTTCATCTTTAAAGCTGCAATAAGAGCAGGAGGGCGGGCGAGTTGGTGGGGGGAAATCTCTTCATCTAAGTTTGTTGGTTTTTTGTGATAGCAAAAGCATCTGCTGCAGATTTTTCACGTCTATCTTACCACGATAAAATCCTCCTGAACTCAGGAATTAAGTTGACTCTCTTTTATGATAATCTTCCTCTATAGAGATACAGCTTCTTCAAAGTATTTAGTTTTTTAATGGTTTGACCTTTCCAAACTTTGAGAGCTATTCATGACACGTTTTTCTAGATTCAAGGTGCATAATTTGTTGAATTCAATTCATATTGTGACATTAACGCAAGGTTGTATTTGTTTGTAGCCAGAAGAAGATGATGACACTCCAAGTTGTGCTGGTGATTCACCTATAGGTAATGTTCTGCACATTTTCAAAATGTATTTACTGCCTGATTCCAGCTTTTTTTGTTGTTCTAAGTAGGATGCTTGGAATTATTACTGTAGAAAGAAATAGTCTTTCATTATAATGGTTGACAAGATGGATCCTTTTATCGCAACATCTTGAAGATTGCATGATAATGAGGAAATTATCTTGTAAAGTCCATATGCACAAAATTGAGATTGGATGACAATATGAGGAGGAACTCATTCCTAGGAAAATTGCAACCTTAAGAAAGTTTGGTATTGTTGTACTTCGTTTCTATGTGGGTACCCAGAAGCTTACTTAGCTTCTTAGAAGGATAGTTGATTAGACTTAGAAGGATAGTTCATGTGCATGAGGCCAAATAGGGCCCCAAAAAGCCATCTGGTCTCTGGAACAGTTCCTGAAGTTGTCATGAAACTGTTTAATATCTAAAATTGAACTGTATTTGCATGCACAGTTTATGGTATACTACTCCAGAGTGTGCTATGAAACTCTCAGGTGAATTTAGCTATCTAAAAGCCAACTATAGTTTACTAAAAAGATCTCAAGGGAAACTGTGATTTAAAATTTAATGAGACAGAAGATGACTTTAAAAAAAAGATTAAGTAATCAGATTAAATAGATGTAATTTATTTAATTTAGTTCTCATTAAATGAATTTACATATATACTACACTATTCCCTTTTGGTTAAGCAACATTATGCAACATACAGCAAAAGAATGCAAAGTAGCAACTAAAGGTAGTAATTGAAAGAGATAACAAAAACAAAAAACTCCTAACTATATGCATTTACATCACCACTCTTCACTATACCTCACCATATTTTTGCATGCTACAATCTTTGCTTTAATGACAGTCTTCAATCACAATTATATACCATGTTGTATCGCATCATCCATAATTTTTCCTTCTTTAAACTTCTCATTTGTCTGCTTTTGAGGATGTTTTTTCAACTTAGCCCCTGTTCTTTGTCTCTATATAATCAAAACATCTCTGTAGTTTCTTTCATGCTGGTCAATCATTTCTATATACAGTACACATTCATTCAGTTTCCTTTTTTTGTGTGATTCTATTCTTGTTTAACCTATACACTTCTTAAATATCTTATTCCCATTGCATTCAATTTTTGTGTCTTTGCCCTGTTCTCAATTCCATATACAGTCACATATCCTGCTGTGTGCAGAAATTATAGTAGCATCTAGCCAATTTGGCCCAGATGCAGTTTTCACACATAAATTTATCAATTTGCACACTGCTCCATAATCTAATCACAATATTTTAACATATCTCCAGTTATACCATCTATACCAGCCGTGGGCAAACTATGGCCCGGGGGCCGGATCCGGCCCATTCGGCTGTTCTATCCGGCCCGTGGAGCCGAAAGAGCAGAGGGTTCTCTTGCTCTCCCAGAAGGCTACGTGAAGTAATCTAACTTTGAATTTATATTAGTTCACACAAACACTCCATCCATGCTTTTGTTCCGGGCCCTCCGGTCCAGTTTAAGAACCCATTGTGGCCCTTGAGTCAAAAAGTTTGCCCACCCCTGATCTATAACTACAGTCTTACAGTTTTTCAACATTTTCATTGCATTGATGGCTTCTCATTATTTTTCAATTTATATTCAATTTAAATGTATAACATTCATTTTAATCTACAACATACCAATGCAAATTTCTAAAGCAATCATTCCAGCATTCCCTCGCTTCACTTTCATTCCAAGTCATTTCATCATTTTTATTCTTAGTTCCATTCACTCTGCTGCTTATTGTCATCAAAATCATCTTGTATTTTCTCTGACATAACTATTTCTTGCATTCTTTAACTACATTCTTTGTAATTTCCTTTTTCTTTATGTACATACAATACCTTTCACACTCATTTTTGCATGTCATTTTGTTACATGATTCTTTTTCTTCACAGCTTTTTTACATCTTTGATCCAACAAGCCTCCTTGTTCATACTTCTATTATAATTCATAATTTGTCCTGTACAGTATTCTCTAAATTCCTCCATTCATTCACATCAACTTATGGAATACAATAATATTTTCTTCTGGATACCTTTTCTCCTACTTTCAACAGACACATAAGTCTATGTACTGTAATACTAGTTTGCAGTAGTAAAATAAAAATATTTTTGTATACAGTTTGTTTACCTCCTTGCAAGCCTCCATGTTCCACTCTCCAAGTTGAGATCATCTTCATTGAAATCAGTCATATTTTCTCCTTTCCTTAGTTTCACTGACATACCATATATTTTTTCTTTCTTTCATTGTATCTGTTAAGTCATATTCATGACTGTTTACTCCTCTTATACCGGTATTTCAAATTACAATACAAAATTTCTGTTGCTAAAGAAGATGTTTGTCAAGTGGGTTTTGCCCCATTTTACAGCCTTTCTTGCCACAGTTGTTAAGAGAATCACTGCAGTTGTTAAGTTAGTAACACATTTGTTAAATGAATCCGGTTTCCTCATTGACTTTTCTTGTCAGAAGGTCTCAAAAGGTGATTGCATGACCCCGGGACCTTCAACCATCATAAATATGAACCAGTTATCAAGCATCTGAATTTTGATCACATGACCATGGGGTGCTGCAACAGTCATAAGTGTGAAAAACAGTCATAAGTAACCATTTTTAGTGCTGTTGTAACTTTGAATGGTCATTAAACAAATTGTTGTAAGTCGAGGACTACCTGTACCATGGTCATCGACAGATGAGCCCATGAAAATTGATCTCTACTGCTCATCACTGCTTTGGTTGACTGAAGCTTTAATGTAATGCTTAGTAAAATAGACTACCAGCCTTACCTTTACCCATTGCTCTCAGTGGCACAACTTTCCAAAAGCCAAATACAAAGGACAGCTTGGGCCTGCTCTAAGTTGCACAGCTTTGCATTATAAAATAATCTTCCTGCTTTTTCATTTAGATGGCTTCAGCAAAATAGTTAAAGCACATGTTTTACAGGTACATCATCCAGGGGCCAGCCTCTTAACAGTTTCAGTTTTCAAAACATCTTGTCCAAGAAACATTTCTCTTTGCAATCTTAGAAAGCCAGTCTTATGAGTAGTGACAATATTGGTCTTAATATCTTACCGGGGGAGGGAGGGGACAGTATTAAAGATATAAAATAAATCATCATGATGTTTCTATGTAGGTGTTTCACATACCTGTCTGCTCTTTGTGTAGTAAAGATCAGTGCCCTCTTTAGTTGGGGGAGCACATAGTAACCAATGGTTCAGTGCAGATATAATAAGCCAATTTTATAACCAGAATATCATTTCAAATGGGAAACTGTAATTTAAGAAACAAGAAAGATTTGCTTCAAGTGGATATGCAACAAGAGGAAGGTAGAGAGAGGAAATGGGGAAATGAATTAGTCTAAATCATCATGAACGAGGCTCACTGCATATGAAGCATGTCATAGAGTTTTATCTACCAGAAAACAGTGGAATAACTCCCTAATATAATTGTAATTCTAGCTTTGAAGAAGTCATGTACAGAAAATGGCTCTTGCTCTTTGTGTACATCTCACCAGCCGACCATCAGTGATCTACTAAATGATGAGGACTTGCTGTATATGATGAGAATCAAATTGGATCCATCGCACCCGACAGTGAAAAACTGGAGAAACTTTGCAAGCAAATGGGGAATGACTTTTGATGAGTTGTGTTTTCTGGAACAGAAACAACAGAGTCCCACCTTGGAATTTTTGTTACGGAACAGTGACAGAACTGTGGAGCAGCTGATTGATCTTTGTAAATTATATCAAAGAGTTGATATTGAAAGAATACTGCAGAAATGGGTGGAGAAGGAATGGCCAAAAAGAGGCCATGTGGCCTATCAGAAAAACATATAAAGGAGAAAAATGACAATGTGGAAAACCAAGAATGGGGTTTCGTTGACTTTACTTCTGGTGTCCATAGATCTTTTTTTTTCTAGGAAAAGACAGCATACTTATTTTTACAGCATAAA
The DNA here is from genome assembly GCA_009733165.1 of Naja naja. Classification (NCBI taxonomy): domain Eukaryota; kingdom Metazoa; phylum Chordata; class Lepidosauria; order Squamata; family Elapidae; genus Naja; species Naja naja. Next base: position 77,662,270 of record CM019148.1, on the reverse strand, counting down.
TTGTATTTACCCTTTGTAGTGATAGGGATGACCTTTAATTATGAATCAAGTCAATGTCTTTCACAGATGTCAAAGTCTACAGTACTCAGATGTTTGAAGCAATAAGAGAACAATGAATGAAAATTATCAGCATGCTATATAGGATAGCTGCATAATAATTTACTTCTGTTTAGCAGTCTTTGTCCTGTATTTCTCTCTGTTTGGAAATTGTATAGAAATTAGACATGGGGGAAAAAGGGAGGCCCTCTTCAAGGAACAATCCATGCCTGTACCTGTCCATTTGGTCTTGTTCCATCCTTTTCCAAGTCGCTTTGTTAATGAACAAACCAGCAGAAGATACTGCAAATCAGAATGGGATAATCTCATATAACATCATCTGAAAGGGAGAACTTTATACTGAAAGATATATATGAACAGTACAGAAATAAGCCATGTCATACACTGTAAAATTATAGCATCAGATGATGGCATTGTTGGGCATCTTTCAGGAAGGTTAATTCTAGACATTTTGGCACCCTAACCAAAGTCATACTGTGGCACCTCCTATGATTATATTTCTGTCTTGAGTAGCCATGCTGATGCACAGAATGCGCTTTTCTGGATATAACTTTGATAAGTTGATAGTCATTGCTCAGTTCTTTCCTATCAGACTTTTCTCTTGCTTTGGTAATATTATTAGTTTCCTGAGGTCTGTAGTTGTAATAATTATTTCTTTTTTGAAACTTGCAATGCCTAATTGGCGTGATGTTCACTACCACTCAACTAACTTTGTGCATAAGTAATGTTGAAATGTGTAGAAAGAAATGGTTGTAATACAATGAGGAAAGATGCATTTTATACTCTATTGTGCATATAAATCTTTTCAATTCTGGTATGCCCTAAAATTTGGCACCCTAGGCAACAGCCAAAACAGGCAATTGCCAAACTTCCCCAGCTTGTTGCCACTTTCCTGCCATCTCTGAGTGATGAAAGTGAAGTGTCTACACAAACACACCCTTCCCAATGCAGACCGAAACCAAAGAGACAAGTATATGGATGGGAACAACAATAATTTTTTTTAAATGGTGAAGCTAGATGGGGAGGAAAAACTTCTTGAAGGCATCTTTTCAAAGTTGACAAAATCTGGAGCTGACAAAGAATACCTAATCCATTTGTATATACGAATGCAGTTTCAGTGCCCCTATCATAATTTTAAAGCCGGAATAAAAGTAGAATATAGATCAGATACGTGGTAGATCAGCAAGTGTTTTTGGCTCCCAGTTTCATTCCTCCTCAGCCCATTGTGTTCCAGATGTGTTGGACTGTAGTGCTCATCTGCAAAGATGTTGGTCATCATAGCCCAACTTAACTGGAGGATGGCAGGTCAGGGAAGTTTATCATAGCAATAACAAGGTTTCCCTTTTTCTAAACTAGGCTATTAAGAGTATCTTATATGTGGTAACTAAAATGTAAACTTGCATTTGTGGATCCTTGCAGGAGATGGTGCTTCAGTCAAAGAACATGTAATTAGCAACAATTCCTTTGCACCAAATTGATCTTAAAGCTCAAATTTAAGAAAATATAAAATAAAACCTCACAACTCTGAAACCTATCTGTAACTTTATTTCAAATCCTTATTTAATGGGTTACACAATTAATTGTCAGCTTAATTGTAGTATCAGGATCTCTGACCAAGAAGTACATTATATTCCCTTGATTTAAGACTGCATTTTAAAATTATCTATCATGTTAGGGATCATTCGAATCTTTTCTCTTCTGATCTTTTAATGTTTGCAACAATCTGTGTTTCAACTCATATAATAATACTAATACTAATAATTATAATTATAATAAGCAGCAGCAGCATACTAATTAAGTGTATTTGTGCTGTATTAAGCATCACATTTTAAGATAAATAGTATTCTGACCAGTGTGTACTTAAATCATAGAATTATCAAGATCCAATCCTTGCTAGGTTCTTTTTTTCAGACTATGCAGAATCTCTATCTGCCTTTGAACTGAAGTGGTTAGATCTCAAATGTGGATAATATATTAAAATATTTTAAGAGTGATTACGTTAATTGGAATTGCTCATTCCCTCTAGCAATTAGAAAATATGTTCAAACATGTTTTCAGAGACAGTTTGAGAATTAGTGCTACTACAGGGTATTACAAAGCACTTATCTTCTCTACAATATTATAATGAAATATTATGAAGCATCTATTAATAATTTTAGGGATACTTTTGAAATATCAGAAATTAATCTTTAAATGAATTGGAGTCACTTAGCATAGTGAACACACTAGTTTCTATAGCACACAACAATGCAGGCAGAAAGCCAGCTCAATGTTAAACTCAGACATTGTTTGATCTCATTACAAATAACCATAAAATGCAAATAAAACACTGTATGCTGGAATGTAGAAGAGTTGCTCACATGCATTAGAATATAACTTATAAGAAAATGTGAGTTCAAGACCTTCATTGTAAGAAATTCAGTCCTAAAACCTAAATTCTTAAATGTACTTCCCAACAAGCTTCTATCTTAAGTGTGAAAAGACCTGGGTTTTCAGTTGAAATATTTTAAGATATGATACACTCTGGAAAATGTCTCTGAAAATTGGAGTAAAAATGCTTCTATCAGGAAGAATGCTTATGGGGAATTGAGCTTTTAGGCTATTCTAGTAAATTCAAGCATACTTAATTGCAAAACATGTTTTTATAGTTGTAGCTCTTTAGAGTTATGCTTGAAAATTAAGCCATTTCTATTAGTGCATTACTTTCTATTACTACTATAGTAGTACACAGAATTTTAAAACTTCTAATTTTGTTAATATATTCCTTTTTTGTAATGGATCTGAGTTCAAAGCATTTTTGTGTATGTATCAGTATCATCAATCTGTTATGTTTGTTACATGTTTTTGATATACAGTTTTAGAAGAAAATTGTTTTTTCATCCTGTTTTTGTTTTTATTAAGAGAGTTACTGTTACTTTTCTAAACTACTTTGTTGTAACTATTTAAGATATGCATTTCTGTCATTAAAAGACTATCGTTAGAAGATGCTCAACCCTAGAATTTGGACTCTGTTTAGGATATAGTGGGGCTTATTAAAATGAAGATCTGTGCAGAGTTTTACCTCTCACTGAGAATCAAAGTCTTTCCCTCCTTGTATAGTAATTATAAACAAAAGAACTCTTTGGATTGCAGTAGCTGTCTACAGACTTTGGTCTCTTCTTAGTATAATGTATATGTTGCCATACCTTATGAACAATCACTTCCAGTTGTCTTACTTCATCTCAGAAAAGACAATCGTATACACGTATATTGTTTTAAAACACTTAATTAATTTTTTGTGATATGCCAGGTATTTTAAAACCAAGCAGATCTTATATAGCAGGGGTGTCAAACTTGCAATGACATGTCGTCACATGACATATTGCAACTTTCCCCCCCTTTGCTAAAACTGGGGTGGACGTGACCAGTGCATGACACATCTGGCCCACAGCCCGCAAGTTTGACACCCCTGCTATATAGAGAGACATTCCCTTCCCTTTCCCCTCCCCTTCCTTTCTCCTTTTGCAATGCTTTTTAAAAATTCTTTTCCATTTAATCCACAATATTATGCAAACATCAAAGCAACAGACATTTCAAATCATCCTGTGAAATAATATATCCTTTAATATAATATTAATTTATCCAATAAGAGACATATTGTCTTTACCTTATTTTCAAAAGTTATGCAAGAAATCTGTGTGCAATTACACCTCCAAGATCTATTCCTGATTATATGAGATGTTAAATCTGCATCTAGATTACAAGAATACATCTGCACTGTATATTCTAGATCAATTTAGATTTACATTAAAAACTAAATCTTTTAAAATTGGAATTGACATTGTTCCCAGCAGGAACATCTTGCTCAGATTCCTGGCCTGTCTGCATGTATTTTCAAACATCTTGCCCATTCCAGCAGAAGGAAATTACAATCATCAAGTGTTAACTTCCTAATTATCTGTTTTATCCAATTTCCTAATTGGGGTTTCTTTGGGTTATAGTTACTCATAAAATTTCTGCTGGTGACCTTGCTCTGACTCCAACAAGCAGTTTAACTTCAATGTTTGCTGTTACTGACCTTTAGAGGTCAGACAAGAGCAGACAAGGAAGGTACTTTGTAATATGAAGAACTCTTCAAGTTTTTATGCATTCAATGAGCCATAAAACAAAAGCAGGATTGATGGTCCAATCTGCAGTTACAGAGACTGTAAAAGTGTTATTATTTCTTTCTTTATTTCTCCTTGAACATATTGTAGTATTTAGTATTATTCACACTGTAGTATGTGTGAATAATATTTTTGAGAGTTTGCTTGTGTTCTCACCACAATCTTCGTTTCTGAAATGTATTTATGAAATTGAAATGACTTATAAAATAATTAGTATGTAAAGATTTATGAACAGCTGTGCCAATATAGCATGGTGACTAGGTAGGAAAACTCATGAAACTTATTTGGTTCATAATTCATAAAAGAAGACTCACCCCACCTTATCGATGAATTGTAGTACTGTAATGCATTAAAGTCTTTAGACATGTTAAGTAAGCATTATTTCATAGGTTTCGCTGGATGGAGAATCCAATATATTTTGCTGCTGAGATGAAGGGCAAGTTGATGCCTCTCGTTCAGTAGAAAGTTCCTTGGACTAACGGTGGCAGTAGATGTAACCTCCAACATGAGGGTGACACCTGGTGACAGCCACCCTGAGTATCCCTGCAAGAATGCATTAATCTTATTCTGACTAATAAAGTTCACTATTTTTCTTCTTTCTACAATCCTTTTCTATCCTAGAAACCTTTCTGTATTAAAAAAAGATTTAGATATCTTCACTGGTTTATTTTGTCAATAAAATGATTGGGGGATTGTTTCAAGGTCCTTCGGAAAAATTCAAAGAATACAAATAAAAATCAAGTGAATACAAATAATAAAATAAACAAGAACATTTGAAAATAAGAAAAAAAATGGCCCCAGTGAGAATTCTGGGTTGATTTGATCAATGTTTCATCAGATTGTTTTCTTGACTCTACACGGTATTCTCAGGAGTCTTCTCCAACACCAAAGTTCAAAGGAACCAATATTCTTGCTTTCTTCAGAGACCTAAAGCCATTGAGGATTTGGTTCAGAGGTCTCCAAACTTGGCAACTTTAAGACTTGTGGACTTCCAAGTCCCAGAATTCTCCAGCCAGCATAGCATAGCATAGCTGGCTGGAGAATTCTGGGACTTGAAGTCCACAAGTCTTAAAGTTGCCAAGTTTGGGAACCCCTCATTTGGTTAAATCTTCTTCCATGGCCGATCAAACCATAGGCAAAAAGCTTTCCGAAGTTTCATCCAATTCTTGTTTCTTTAAGTGTGGGAGGGGCGTCTCTTGGTGGGATGATGTCATTGTTCGGGATCTTGTGAAACAGGAAAAGGAAGAATGCCGAGGCACCATTTTAAACCGCGGGATCAGTAGCATGATAAATGGGGAGTGAAAGCAACCGCTGCGATTTTGGCCGGAAGGCGAAGTGCGCGCGCCCCAGATGCGAAGGTGAGTTGAAGTTGTCAAGCATTCGGCAGTAGAGCAGCTGCAGAGGGTTAAAAGCAAAAAAGATGCAGCTGAAAACGGTAGCGGCTGGCTTGGAGTAAAAATTCTGGTTTGGATGAGCGGATGGGAAGGCGAATCAAGTCAAGGGAAACTTTAGAAAAGATCGTGGACCGTGCGCCATCCAGCGGAAATTAAATTATGTTGGTCTCAGTGAATTGGAGCCCGGGATCTGCGTGAAATTAGCTAGAACTTAAAACATTAGTTTGTTCGTTTAATTTATAAGGAACTAACCTGGTTTGGGTCTTAGAAAAGTGTTTTTTATGTAGATGTCTGCGTGGCTGTCATTTAGACATCGGGGCACCCATCTCTTCAAAAAAGTATTGGTAGCAAAGGGTGAAGATTGTGTTCCCTCCCCCGTTGTTTGCTAATGAAGATAAAGAACGTCAATATTATAAACAGAACTGTAGTGGCTTGCAAGAGTATGAAATTGCCTAGAATTGTTTTATCGGTTTGCCATGGAGGCAGCTAGTGCACAACAATCCTATAGTGTAATCTGATATTATCCAGTCTCTTGGTGAAAATGAAAATGAAAGCGGCTTGGCTGGGGAATTCACCAAAGTAGTTATTTTGTTTATTAAAAAACCAGAGGGGATTGTAATGTAATATTGTCATAATACTTTAAGAGAGCCAGAAGATTTCACTGGGTTGCTTCCTTTGGCCTTGAGGCTAAAATGATACAGCACCATATATAGTCATGTTATTTTGATAGCATCTTGTGGTAAAGAAAAAGTCTTGTGATGGTGTTTGAGTCTTTGCTTTAGGGCCTGGAGAGCTGAGTATGGGGAAGTCAATTAGTGGATATTAACCATGCCTAAAATCAAGTATTTCTAAATTAATTTTTTTTATTATAATGATGAAACAGAGTAAAACCTAAACTTAAAGAAAGAAAATAGAAAGGAGTAAAAAGTGCAAGGAAAAAAGAAAGGGGAAAAATTAGGAAGTTCCTGAAAATCAATAGGGATGGAGCCAGTGTCATGTGGGGGGAGGGGTGGGAGGAGAATAAGATGCCAGAAAGGGGGCTCCTCCTGTGGAGCTGATAAGCTGATAAGAACTTGACCCCTGAATTTGAGAGCGACATTTATGTTTGCAAAGGGACTTTTTTGCCCTCCAAAAATATGAATCACCAACTATAACTAGGAAAAGCAAAAAGCATTTATTAACCGGGAGGGGTGGGGGTTCAAGTCTTCTACAAAAAAAAATGATACATTCATTTGGTATATGTTACAGTCAGAAAGCAAGTGATCAAACAGTAAAGCACTGATTACATGTGAGACTTGAATAATATAAAACACTGATTCTAGATAACATTCCACATTTATGGGAATTTGTGGGTTACTTTACTCTTTCCAGCTGGTTCCTATTTTTCTTAAGACTTGCAAGTATATTCAAGGGATTTCAGTATACACTTTCTGTTGTGAAGTTGCTGAAAAAGGAAGTTCTTGCCTGCCAAAAGAAATGACCTAGAGAAAAGCGTGCTTTTTTAAAGTTAAAAAAGAGCCCTTGACTGACATGTTAAAAGAGCTAATGTCAACCTTTTAAAACGCTAGTCTAAGCCTAAAGTTTGAGGCAGCACTGTGTCCTGCCAAGTGCAGTTCCCTAGCAGACAGGATCCTGTAACATATATTTTCTGCTGGATCTGATGGGGATGGGCAGAGGTGGGAAAGATGGTTCCTCAAATAACCTAATCCTATGCCACAAAAAACACCTTGAATTGGATCCAGAAGCAAAGTGTGACATGCAAAGAATAAAGTGCAAAGAGCAGAGGTGTAATATTTGCTATTCTAGGAACACACATAACTGTCCCCATTTATGTATGAAATGGCAGTTAGAGAAGTTATTGGGTGTGTGGAGGAAAATCATAGTGATTCTTTAAAGAAACCTGTGATCATAGTTGTAGCAGTGGTGACTTTTTCTTTGAGTTCTTTGCTGAGCTTTTTCTCAATATGCTTAAGGATGAGACAATTTAAGTTCTGGGCATTTTAAAAACATCTTTTCCTTGGAACTATTTCAGATATTGCTTTAGAATTCTGTTTGTCAAGAGATAGCAGAGGCTTGGAGTTTTAGAGGACCTATCAACTCCGTAGCTTAACATTGGAACGTTAAGTCTCCTGGAGTAGTTTACATCTGTTCTCCTCCAGATAACTTCATACTCAAAGGTAACAGAGGTTTTTCTATCACATTCTCTTTCCAAACATTTCCTTTGTGTTTCCTTTAATGGTTCTCTCAAGATATTTACGTATTCAGTTATGTTCAATTAAAACGTAGCTCTACAACTTTACTTTTCAGATATTGTTTGCATACAGAACCTACAAACTTCTAAAGCTGAGAAGACAGAAAATGATGTCTTTGGACAATTTTCACAGGACAGTCCGGAGCCCAGTGATTATCTCTTCTTCCTTGTTGATCCATTCAGTCTTTAAAAAAAGGGGATTTCTGAAGTGAGAGGTTGAGGAAAGAATACGAGAAGAATAAGGGCAGCAAAGCTGCAATAGAGTTTCCATGAAGAGCAGAAAAATAGACTTTGAATCCTGCCTGCTCAAATATGTTTTCCAACTGTTTGGTTTAGAATAATTTTAGGTCTCAAACCTTAATTTAGCTTTTACACTGAATGCTTGCTCTACGTGGCTTATTGTAAAACTGATTTGATTATATCGATTGTCTTGAAATTACATAGTTATAGTGAAGGTCCATGGCAATGCTTTCTTGCATAAGTGTTGCTGCACACAGCTACCTAACTTAGCTTGCATGTCTAACTCCTTATTCTCAGCAGTTGAGTGAAAATGCATGGCTCAAGTAAGAGAAATGTTGATCTTGCATATTCACATCTCAATTTAGAGATCCTGAATCTTAGAAATTATCCTTAGGAAGAGATTGTCTGAACTAACTAAACTGGAAGAGCATGCTAATTATTTTACTATATCTAAATTTTTAAAAATCAAACATTGTGAAAAAATGATTTTTCCCTTTAAGTTGTAAGACTAGAAATTACATATCTCTTTTTAAAATAGGTTGTTCCATATGCTGGGAGCTTAATTGATGGTCTTTCACCTGGAGATCTTGTAATAATACATGGAATTGTTCCTGAAGATTCAGAGAGGTAAAATTAAAAATATATGTTTTATTAAAAGCTATTGTATAAGGATATTGAGGGCAAGCACCATATCTATTTATTCATTTATTGAAATGGTTCGGTCTTTCTTTTGAGAAATTAAAGCTTTTGAGGAATGTTAAACTTTCCCTACAATAATGATTGTTAGTTTATATTAGATCACAAATTTGCTGGTGAAAGTGTTTACATTATTTTGTTAAACCAGTCCACAAACTTAACATTTGCGTGGATAAAGTAATTGATTTTAGTACTTCATGCAAGAGGCCATCTTATACCGTTTAATAAGAAATACAAATATGAAAAGAAATGAGAAAAATGTTTCTAAGTTATGCCTACATATGTAATATTAGCTAAAGTTATGACACTGTCCTGTAGAATGGCTATATAACATGAGTGTGTTATTTTAGGTATGTCTGTGGTCCTATAAGAAAACACTGTCCACATGTTGGAGATATATCAGAAATTAGAAACAATGCTTCTAAATCCTATATATTGTTCTTTGAAGATGTCATCATGAGTCTGGGCAGGCTACAGAATGAATCTTCCTGCTGATCCTGCTCAAAATTCTAAGTTCATATAACACATGGAATATGGAGGCAACAGCTTGGAGGTTCTCCATTTCTAGAGACTGTTTGCTGCTTCAGCAAGTATTGCATTGACTCCAGTGTGTTTGACTTTACTAGGTTCCAGGTAGACTTTCAGTGTGGCAACAGTACAAAACCTCGTGCGGATGTGGCCTTTCATTTCAACCCTCGTTTCAAAAGATCCAGTTACCTAGTTTGCAATACTTTGCAGAATGAAAGATGGGGCACAGAAGAGATCACATATGAGATGCCTTTCGAAAAAACAAAACCTTTTGAGATAGTTTTTATGGTTCGCCAGGATAAGTTCCAGGTAAATTGCACATTTATATGAGATGCCTTTCACAAAACAAAACCTTTTTGAGATAGTTTATTATGGCAGGCTGAGTCAACCTTGAAGTTGCACTAATTGTAGACAGCTGGAAGGCATTTTGCTAGGATTTAATTATTTAATCAGCCAGTTAGCAATATTAGCTCAATAAGTCCTGTACCATCACATCAGTATGATGTGATGGTATAGGACTTATGTCACCAGCTGCCATTGGTTTCAACAGGTTAAATTTAAGTTTAGGCTTAAGTTACTTTGATTTCACTGGGAGTACCAACTACTTAATTATATCTAAATTTTATTTTTTGGTTAGATACTTTCTGGATCAGTGCTATTAATGTATTTATTTAGCTTATATATCCCACATGTTGGCTTTTTAATAACTTGCAAGATACTTAATCAAAACATTCAAGTAAATTTAACCCAATGTAATTGAAACCTAATTAGATAGCTGCTATCAACAAAACAGCAAAAACAAAACTATGCATCCCACCCCACAACTCTGCAGTGAAATCCCAACATGAAAGACATTTTTGCCTGTTGGTGGAAGGAGAAAATGTCTCTTATACTGTTTGAATGGATGTAATGGTAGTTATAAGTAAAACAGGTAGAGATCGTGGTGTAAACTTCAGAAAGCTTTTTCAGTTTTTCAGGAGAATAGCATATAGCACTTAGCACTTATATACCACTTTACAGTGCTTTACAGCCCTCTCTAAGTGGCTTACAGAATCAGCATATTGCCCCCAACAATTTGGGTCCTCATTTTACCCACTTTGGAAGGATGAAAGGCTGAGTCAGCCTTGAGCATGGTGAGATTTGAACTGCCAAATTGCACTCAAGTTGTAAGAACAATATATTTCAGAATGAATGGGACTCTTGAGTATGACTTCTAGATGCAGGTGGATAGGAACTGTAAGTACCTACTCCTACTTCCTGTAAGTACCTACTCCTACTTCCCTGTAAGTACCTACTCCTATCTTGCCCCACTGGTTGATGTGTTAAATAATGCTATTTCTAATACACCAGAGGTGCTCTTAATGCAAGACTGGGCAAGATTCAACCCAGTGGATAATTGGCATTTTATTAGACTAGGGACTGACAGGCTGCATGTGGCTCCAGCTTTCTAGCTGTGATTTCAAGAGCCTCTCAAAGATAACAAACATTTCAGAAAATGGGTGCTTCAAGTCTTGCAGAGGCAAGTGAGTATTTCAATATTTGCAGAGATACAAAGGGACCCCACCCCCAAAAGTTGGAATCCCCTCAAGAGTTGGATTGACCTCCCCCCCCCATTATCTAAACAAATGTTTCTTACACAGAATCAGTGCTTTTGTGTAAAATATTCAAATTTTAGTTGGCCGTTTTTTACAGGTGTCAGTTAACCGAAAGCATGTGTTGCTGTATAAACATAGGATTAATCTGGAAAAAATTGACACTCTTACAATATCTGGAAAAGTGAAAGTTACATTGGTTGGATTTGTTTCCAACAAGGTGAGCTATTACAAGAGACTGTCTTTTACTTTGGCATTGCTCTAAGTATAAAATATTTATTCTACTTCTTTTAACATTCTGTTGGTATGCAAGGTTATAAATTCATGATGTGAATAGAATGGATTGAACCGTTTGCTTCATAAACAGAATTATGAATTGGAACATGCAATTTGCCCACACATTCAGTATAAGACGCCATCTTGATCTAAAAGATCAAATTGCAGCAATAGCATATAAAAGCATTTATGAAGAAATTAACAACACTTTGTCAACTCAAAACATTTTGTACACACGTTTTATAGTTGACAACAGAAAGAAGGCGGGGGGAGCTTCAAAGAGCAGGCAGCAGTGTGGAATCGAAAGTACATTCCATTCATATTTTCTTCAAAGACTGATTAGATGACTGAAGCTTCTGCCATGCAAAAATCTAATTGGAGAGCATGATTGATGACTCTTGGCTATGGACGTTTTTCGTTGAATGACATATTTTATTTTTTTATATACAATTGGGCAAAGTACAGGTAGTCCTCAACTTTTGACCACAATTTAGGCCAAAGTTTCTGTTGCCATGCAAGGTATTTGTTAAGTGAGTTTTGCCCCATCTTTCTTGCCATAGTTGTTAAGTGAATCACTGCAGTTGGTAAGTTAGTAACCAGCTGTTAAATGAATCTGTCTGTCCCTTGACTTGGTTGTAAGAAGGTTGCAAAATGGGATCACATGACTCTGGGACACTGCCAACTCTCATAAATATGAATCAGTTGCCAAGGGTCTGAATTTTAATCACATGATCATATAGATGTTGCATTGGTCGTAAGTGGCAAAAATGGTCATAAGTCGCTTTTTTTCAGTGCCATTGTAACTTTGAACAGTCACTAAACTCATGTTGCAAGTCGAGGACTACCAGGACCTGTAATAAGTTTCACACTGAAGGCTTTTGTTTGCCTTCTAAGCAGCTCACAATTGCAAGCAAGCTAGGCAAACAACCAGTACATTTCTTTCAATGAATTCTTCATTGGATACCTGCTTATTCTCTTGCAATTTGTTCCTCTCCAGTGAATGTAAACACAAACATTTATTTCCTCCTTGCTAATTATTCTAGCAACAGAGTGAGATTTCCAAAGAGCAGGGGAGAGGGGGGAAAAGAGCTATAAGATTTGGTCTTTTATCCAGTTTCCTCATGAACTGAGTTCTGGAAACCTTCCCTGTTGCTTGGGCTCACCTGGCTATTAGAGTTGTATCCTTCTGACTCTTTGAAGCAAAAGAAAGCTGAAGTAAAATCACAAGCACAGTTGTGGTCTTGTGATTTTCACTTAGCAACCACTTTGCTTAATGACTGAGTCTCTGGAACCAGTTGTGATTGCTGAACAAGGACTACTCAGATATCATAATTCAAATAATATTACTATTAATATTATTGTTAGTATAGTATATTATACTAATATTCAGACATCACAATTCATGTCAGTATCTTTTGTTTAATTATATATCTTTTGTTGATCAGTACTCTCAAGCATCCATAAACAGGAGAAATGTATTAAGTTTACAATCCTGTTCTCTTATTTTATATTTAAAATTGTCTCTTTTTCTATACAGGAAGATGTACCTGATACCTCACAGTTTGTAAGTATCTTTCTAAATACAAACTGCTAGAATGTGTTATTGCAGTGGCTCCCAACCTTTTGGGCACCAGGGACTGGTTCTGTGGAGAGAGGTTTTTCCCGCAGACTGAAGGGAGAATGGTTTTGTGTGCTGCCTACATCCCGCAGATGTGGCTTCACTTGTTTACACAGCCTGATTTCTGGCATGCTATGGCCCAGTGCCAGTCCATGGACTGAGGCCTGTGGACCCCTGTGTTACAGAATGAAAATGAACATAAGAGGACATGAACTTTACTTTATCTCAATGTAAACTTTTTCCTTACAAATATATTTGCACACGGGAGCGACCAGGGCATAGCTGATTTATGATTTGTCATCCCTCTGACAAGATTCAGTGACTGGATTCAAAATTCTGCTAAGCCATGGTTTATTGAATAACTCCTACTACATGCTGTATAAACCAAACAAGTGCTGGTTTAGCAAACAGCAATGGCAGCATTCAAATTGTCTTTCAGGGCAGTTTCTTTTGATAGTTTTCTACAGTTGCTATTTGCAATGGCTACACCAGAGTTTCTTGAAATAAATACTGTACATAGAATTGTGACCTCAAAGATTAACAGGTTATCTGCTTGATGAAGAGTCTGTTAAAGCAGTTCAGACAGATGGATCTCCAATCTCTGTTTGAAGTGCTCCAAGGAGCTTCTATTTCCTGAGCCAACCTGTACCACCAGTTAACAGTTCTTCCCATTGGTTTATTCCGCCTAACATCTAACCTCAATCAGTTTCCCTGTAGTTTCGACCCAATTATTTGATCCTGCTTTACAAGGCAATAGAGAACAAATTTATTCTCTCCTTTATATAACAGCCTTTTAGATAGACTGCTATCATATTTTCCCTTAGTCTTCCTTTCTTTTCGGCGGAAAATCAGCCATGAGGCGCGCACATGTGCAGTGAGGTAAGTTTGCCTACAGCTCGCGTGCCGGCACAAATGGCTCTGCGTGCCACCTGTGGCAGGCGTGCCATAGGTTCGCCATCACGGTTCTAGAGGATTAGGCTACTGTTAAATTTTGTTTAAATTCAAAAATTTGTTCTAAGCTGTTTTGTCTCAGGTGGAAAATGGCTTTAACAACAGCCGTACTGGAAAGAGATAGATGGAAGAAGGACATATGAAAAATTAAAAAGTGACATCTTAAAAGCTCTGAATTGAGGAAGAATGTTTAATAGTTTTATCTATCACATGAAAAATGTATAATACAGAGACATTGGGAGTTGATGGTTGTCATGGAACATCTCTGTTTTAAAACTAAGGGAGTAAGAGAGAAAGCTTGTTGCAGCCAAATATAAAGTTTAGAATTTAGAAGAACAAAGTTGGAAGGGACCTTGAAGGTCTTCTAGTCTAACCCCTGCTTAGGCAGGAAACCTTACACCAAAGTAGGCTTGTTTAGATCATTTCTGAATGTGAACTGCCATAACTCTAAAGGAGTGATAATTGTGAATAATCACTTGTTTTTGATTTTTCCCTTAATTATTATTGCCTTGTCTTTGTTTTAATTATTATATGCCTTGAGTGATATGTAAGTACCAGAAAACTCAGATACATGATATATATAATCTATAGTTTATTAAGTTTTGGCATAGGTAACTCTGGGCCTGATTATATTTTCAGGTAATTCCTTATTCAACGAAACTTAATTATTCTTTTGAGCCTGGACGAACAATTGTTGTTAAAGGAGAAGTTAAAGAAAAAGCAAATGGGTTAGTGCATTTGGAATACTGCATTATTTGTAACAGTGAATATTTTACATGCTGGTATTATTTCAATGGAGGCCTTTGTAATTTATCCCTAAACTTCTAGAGGGAAACTTTACTACTCCCTACATGTATGTCTTCAACCTGAAATGTATAGTATGTCTATAACCTAAAACCATGCAATTAATATCACACCCAGATTTGCAATGTTAGAGGATGTCCACAAACATCTACTTATCTGGATGACAGTTTTACTGTGATTTTGCTAAATGATAAATTTCCCCCATATCAGTCAAGATCTTGTTCTCCATACAGTTTGTATTTGCCTGACCCCGATATTTGATATGTTGGTTATCCTTAACTTTAGATATGTAAAGCCTTTAATAAATTTGCTTCTTCCCCTCCGTCCACCAATTGATTCAATAATAGTTCTCTCAGGAATGATTTTTGGGTCTAGTGTAGATATGTGTGCCTGACGGATACTGTACTAGCCTTCCGTCATCTGTTCAACGTAATTCCCACCTGCCAACTGTTTAAACAGACATGTATTCACTGTAATGTCTTACACTGTAATGTCTTAGACCATAGTTCTAAGTCGTTATGCCCCCAGCTTGCATGGAAACTTAACAAGAGTTGTCTCTTTTTTATTTTTTTATTTTAATTTTTATTCTTAAGAGTTTAGAGTATAAGAGCTGGCAAGTCTGTGCGTGGGAGGGGATAGTTTCTGCTTTAGCTCTTCTCATTCATCTTTTTGATTCATGTCCTCCGTGTGTGGAGGACATTGTAAGAGATTCTCTGCTTCAGAACAATGATGTAGATTCTATTACACAGAAATATTTAAGACCACCAATATTTTACATTGATAACAATATTATTAACCTACTTTGATGTATTGCAATAAAATAGGGAAATACTAGGGGGAAAAAGAGTTATTATCTGGCAGGGAAGTGTTTATTGCCTACTCTATCAACCTATATTCTGAATCAAAGGCAGGAAGATTTCTATAAACTAGTTGAATTGTGGACTGAAGCCGATTGGTGGCTGTGATTTTTGTTATAACAAGACTCTTGAGCTATGGGACTCCAACATCGAGGCAATCTATTCATGAAGACTAGGAGTGAAGCTTAAATTTGAAACTGAGTTAAATGTCACCAGCAAAGTGATAGTGAAGATTGACATGAAATGGAATGTTGGCAGTAGACAGTTATATTATTGGTATAACTGTAATTTTAATTGTTTTTAACGCAGTTTTGTAATTTAGACTTGTCTTGTTTAATATCTTTTTATTGTATATATGGGTCTTTTTATCTGTTCGCCGCCCTGAGTCCTTTGGGAGAAGGGCGGCATACAAGTCTAATAAAATAATAATAACAATAAAATACAATTCAATCCTGGGTGAAGGCACGAATGAACTTGGAAGGAGAACTAGAGCTGCAGAGCTGAACATAATAGAGGCCACTAAGTTGGAGGAAGGCTAAGGCTACGTAACTGATGTCACCATTTTTATTTTCAGCTTTGCAATTAACCTTAAACCGAGTGAGTCAAGTGATATTGCTCTTCATTTGAATCCCCGAATAAAAGATAATATTTTTGTGAGAAATTCTTACCTGTTCAGTAGCTGGGGAGAAGAGGAAAGATCTATTGCTCATTTTCCTTTCAGCCCAGGAATGTATTTTGAGGTAGGAACTAAACAAGATGACTGGACTGTATATTGCCTATTAATGTTTTAGATTTTAAACCGAAACTATTTATTTATGTCTACTGTATGCCAAGTCACAATGCTGGAGTTGAATGGCCATATAAATAAATAAATGGCATTAATAATTCACACATGTATGAATTATTTGTGATAAAAGGTAAAGGAGGAGGGGAAAAATACTATGAAATGTATGGAAAAACACACATTTGGACCATGAAATGTATGGAAAACCATACATGTGGACTTCAACTTCCAAATTCCTGAGTCAGGATAGCTAGCTAAGGAATTCTAGGAATTAAATACCTCTATATTAGACAGTCAGTTATAGCTCTTGGATGTACATAAATTGGTAACTATCTAAAAACAAGATGATATTCAGACGTTTGCATTACATGTTCTTTTTCCCCCCAAGATTTGAAGGTTTGGCAAGCTACTGGATGCAACAGAAAGAACTATATTTGTAGCTTCAGTTTTGCAACTCAATGTGTTGTAGACAAACAAGTTTTATGGATACATTTAGAAAATTGATTTAAACACTAAACTGTTCAAAGGATATAGTGAAGTAGACCGTTTGATTTGATAAAGGATTCCTGAAAGGTCAATCTTAATTTAATGGTATTGCATTGCATTTGTATTCTTTCCTTTCCAAAGTCTTGAAGTGCCCTATAAGTTGTCCCAAAGGTGTTTTTTGAGGAGGTAACTGGACTTTGTTTTTTCTTTTGAAGACGTTGCACTTCTCATCCAAAAAGCTTCTTCAGTTTTGACAGGATAGTGGGGAATTCTTCAGCTTTTGTCAAAGTTTTGTCCAGTTGCCTCCTGAAAAAGCACCTTTGAGACAACCATCACCTGGATGACTGAGAATCTCTACAGACTTTTTGCCCCATAAGTTGATTCTATTGCTATTGACATTATCCTTCTGAATTTCAGCTGATAATTTTCTGCAAAGATCATCAATATAATGTTGCTATCAATGGCACGCATATCCTAGAGTACAAACATCGATTTAAGCGGCTTGACAAGATCCGTATACTGGAAGTCTTGGGTGATGTTCAACTACTAGATGTAAGATGTTGGTAGTTGTGCAGTACATGTGTTTTATTAATTGCAGAGAATCATCTTGATGTAACAAAAAAAGATTGCAGAAATTTCTCTGTATGTGATCGCTTACATTAACTGAAGTACTATATTTAATAACTAACCATAAAATGGTCTAAAAATTTATAGTTTGCTATCTACTGACATTGTGCCTAAATGCAAATGACATATTTGAAGAACATTGCCTGCTTTTACAATATTCTAGTGTTCATAGTGAATGGCTTGATTCTCAAAGTGTATACCCATTAGATTTTTATAAAGCTCATGAAATTTATGATTAATACTACTATCCTTGAAATATTCTGATGTTACAGAGGAAAAATACTATTAGAAGCACCAGTATTAAGTTGCAATCCAGTACACACGTAATTGGAAAGCAACTACACTGAACTCAATAAGGATTGCCTCATCAGTGTTCAGTAAAATTTATAGGCTTCCGCGTATTTCTGTGTAATATATAACATGTTTATATTAAGATTGTTTACCTAGGCAGCGGTTTTTGTATCTCAATCTACTGCCTAGCATTTTTAAAAATCTGTGTTCTCAAAAAATATCTGTAAACAGTTCTGATATGTTCAGAATCAATTATAATTTTCTGCTGAGCTTTATGCAGAATGTATGACTTTCCAATCTATAATTAAAATTCTGAAAGTGCAAGTAATGTGGAATATTCTATTAAACTGTAATTATATCCTTAAAGTGCTTTGGTATGAATAATAGGAGGAACTGAGGGCCAAGATGAAATCAAGTTTTTCAACTAGGACAGTATGAGTTTCTAGATGGGGAAATAAAAGGGTTGAATTTGTTCCCTCACTTCTAAATTAACGTATGCAGTTTTCTATGTGGCCCAGAAAAGTGATAAGAAATTAAACTTAATTCAGCATAGTAAGTGTAATGCAACCTTTTAAAAACTGCATCAAAAAAGTAAATGTAGAGAAGTTACACTTAAAAATGTGTTCCTTTTTAATTAAAAACTAAATAGTCCTTTTAACATAAATACTGAGCAAAATGGTCAAATATATTTGTGAAAGTATACATAAAACAAAGAGTGAGAAAAAGATTGTGTTCTCTTGGTCCTTGCAAGTCTTCATCTCTAAACCCAGAAGAACTGGTGGGATGGGATTAAAAGTAGCTCTGGAGTGGTTCCCCAAGAATAATTTCAAGCTGCTGAATGGTCTTTTGGCACTGATGCTCCACTTCTTCACATTCATCTGCCAAGAAGGCAAAAAGAAATAAACAATTTAGGGTTCTCTCAATCTGCATCTTTTCTCTCCTACCTTCCAGAGATTTTTTTAGCTGGTTTTCAATTGTTTGGATATTATTATTTTCAAATATACCTTTCCTCTCATGAGGAGGAAACTTACACCTTTTCAAACAGATGTCTTAAAATGTACATATCATTGCTATTATATATTAATCTTAAAATTAGGTCTGGAAAAGATTGGGAAACTCCAAGGAAATTTTCCCAGTAGGTTCCAAAGGAAGTGTTCTCAGAAAAAGCAATGACCAGCACCACATTACAAGGCATATAAACTGTAAAGGTTATTCTAAAACTACTAATTTAGATGTTAGCTCTGCCCAAGGGATCAATTTTCTCAGGTTGCAGAAAATACCTTTATAAATAGCTGGGGTTCAATCAGTGCTTAATTATCAATTTTAATTTTAGAGGTTCCCTAATCTAGCTATTGAACCAACTCAATACATAGATACATACTCTGTGTGTGTGTGTGTGTGTGTGTGTACATACATCGAAACAAAACATAAGCCTTCTAGACTATTCATTATATAAATTACATTTAATGCTTGAATTAATTCCATTTTCTTCTAAACCCTTACTTGTTTGACACATGACTTTTGAACATAAATACTGTGACATTTTCTTGGAAATAAACTAAAATGCACTGTGATTGACTTGGATTTTGATACATCCTGTACATTTATGCTGAAATCCCGCCATAGAAAAAGTTTTCCTTGTAAGTGAGAAAAATATATGTCCTCCAACGAATCTGTTCTTAACTATCTTAGACCCAAGGCTATAAGTGCTCATAGGACCTAAGGATATAGTTTAGTGGGTGGTACCATGCAGCCTGAAGTCCAGGAGTTTTCTACAGTGACAGGATCATTTGTCCCTAAGGTTGAACTGCAGGACAGCTGTGCTTTATGCA
Organism: Naja naja; assembly: GCA_009733165.1. Taxonomy (NCBI): domain Eukaryota; kingdom Metazoa; phylum Chordata; class Lepidosauria; order Squamata; family Elapidae; genus Naja; species Naja naja. The sequence goes on along the minus strand of CM019148.1, from coordinate 77,642,841 downwards.
AAGTAGTTTTATGGAGGAAAAAGTAATTGGATGCAAGAACAATAAGCAGTACATTACCTTCCATAAGCTCAGCTAAGAAAGGAATGGATTCTGGTAGTAGCACCATATAATTCTCTCTTATTTTTTCGGCAAGCTGTAACAAAGCCAACAAAGCCGCAAATCGAACCTAAACCAAAAAGAAGTGCAGTCAGCACATTCAAAAGTATTAGCGTAGTCAGAATGGCCCATTCTGGCTCCCTCCTCTGCAACATCTGGGCACAATCAACAACATTCCAGTTTTTAAAAGACTGACCCCCGGTATGTATTAAATCCTACTTGCCACCTTGCTGGTCTTAAGCAGAATTTGACATATCTGCCACTAACCTTGGGTGATGCATGCCTCATCTTTAGCAAAATCTGATAGTTCAGGGGCTTCCACAGAGCATCATCTGCCATTGCAACTGCAAACTGTGCCATACATGGAATCAAATGCATAGACACTCTCTCCTGGAATCTCTCTTCTCCTCCAAGCATGTTTTCCAGCTACCAAAAATAAAATAAAATAAAATCATTTCCATGCTGAGAGAAAAAAAAAATGGGGAAAAAATTCATTTCAACCAACAATGGGCTAGTTAGCCTGACCAAAACTCTTTGCTGTTACCTAAAGCAATTTTATGCTGGAGCTTTTAGGATTAGAATAGATTCTCTTATTTTTCTTATCTATTCTTTGATTCTTTATATACTTTTAATACCCCTTTTTTGGAATCCGCAGAAAACACTGCATTTAACCACCGGTTGTACAACACTGGTAGATTGTTGCTTTATAAACAGTACATCACTCAACTCATGTTCTAAGCCAAGTATGGTTATTTGTCAATTAGAAAAGCTGAAAAAGGAACCAGCTCAGATGAATAAAGTACATCTGTAAAAATGGTCTAAGTATTACATAGCACTATTAGGTAATAATCAAATAAGAATGAGACTGCTCTCTAACCTGATTGACTAAAGGCAGCATCAATGTTTCTGCCCTCTCTTTGCTCACAAAATGATGAGAATCAAAAAGGAAGATTTTGTACAAACAATCAAGGCTATACTGTAGTAATAAGCAACTTTTTTCAGTGTCACCCTCAGAGTCAAAGTAAGCTTCATCTGCATCTGAAATAAACAGCAAAAGGTACAGGAATAAGGCATTTAAACTTAGCCGATTATCACTTTGTAGTCTTCATACAAGCAAGGAGAACATTACATTAATAGCATATTTACAATTAAAGCCTTTTGTAAATGGAATATTAAAATACTTTAAAAAGTATTTTTTAAATATTACAGCAAGGTTTCTCAACCGTGGCAACTTTCAGATCTGTGGATTTCAATTCCCCAAGGGTGTTGGCTTGGAAATTCTGAGAATTGAAGGCCACATGTCTGAAAACTGCCATGGTTGAGAAATAACGTATTAGGGCAACAAATAATTTATAAAATCTGCGTGATGCAGCACGTTACAAATTTGGGTAATTGTCTTCCAGAATGCCATCCAGATCAAGTTTCTCCCTTTTAAAAAAAATACAGTGCAGAGATGAACTGAAGTATGAGAAGACAAGCTAAAAGCGTGGCAGATTGTAGAATGCCGAGGAAGAAATGGGCTTTGTTCCAGCTTTGTTCTATGTTCCCTAATTGGGGCCACCCTGATACCTTAATTCTGCATATAGAGTGTTTTTTTCTGGCCAGCAGAAGTGCTTCACTGAAGCATCCCTTTGAAATTTTTCAAAGATCGAGACTGGGCTTTCATTTTTTAAAACATAATGAAAATAAGCTACGAAGAAAAATTAAAAATATGATGATGATGTTACTTAGTTTGGGTAATGAAACATCTGAAAGAAAAAAGCAAGCTCACAGAGCACCAAGGACTCCTCATGTCAACCCTGAGCTACAAATTCTCCTCCATTAGAACTATAAATATGCATTATTGCATTATTAGTGCATTATAATGTACCTTATTAAAAATATTTTTCTTCCTTGGCATTTATTTTAAGTTAGAATTTTTACCTGTTTTTGATGTATTGATCTGGTTCAGATTGTCAGCAAAAGGTTTCACTAAATGGCCAGCAAATAGGGTGAACAGCCCTTTTAGCTCGCCAGCAATACAGTCTGCCAGTCGGTAGAAAGTTAACTGTCTATCCTTTGGAGCCCCTTCAGTTTTGGCCCAATCAAAGAGCTGAAAGAAAGAGACAAAGGGTGGTGTTTGGGGTTTTTTTGGTATCAAAACACAAACAAGAAACCTATTGAGATAGAAGTGTGTTCAAATTCCTACCTTGAAAAACAGGGGCCGGAAAGACATTTCAGAAAGCTTCATGACCATGCTGATTAAACATGTGATAATTCGAGCTTCTATTTTGCCAACCTTCTCTAAATTGTCCTAGAATAAAGCAGGCGTTATCAAAATATTTGTAACACTGTTTATAGGATTGTGGGCACAATCCTGCCCAGAACTGAGCTTTTTAAACTGCCCCATAAAGAGATTAATCCAAAGGGAAACCTCACTTGAACAGGAACACATTTGTGCTACTCCCAAAAGATCTCATATGCTTCACCTGAGAGTGTTCAGCTCTGAAGTCCAAAGCCTTTGTGAAGAATGCCGTTAGCTCAGATTGATGAGCAGAGAGCTGATCTTTCTCCAGAGTTACAATGTGCTCCTTCAAAATATCCATAATAGTACCTACATCATTCTAGAAGAACAAACGAATAAAGATACAAGTTAAGATTAATACCCAAGGGGATTCAAATTATTAAACAAATCTGTCCAAATTGCTTGAGTTTCCCTTCAAAAAGTTGATAGCATCTTTTTTTAAGGAAAACCTTCTGGGACAGTGTCTGGGATAGTGTGAAATTTGGCAGCCATAAGGAACCATGACCCTGCTCCTTTTCCTCCTTGCCCAAGAAAAGAAACTAAGCGCCAAATCGAAGGCCATGATAGAGCACAGGTTAGCCAAGTAAAGGATGCAGCCTTTTGCAGGTGGAATTATGCTTCCTTCTCAATGAAGTGTAATGCACTTCCTGAACTCCATTGCCTGAGGTAATATATTGACTGTATATGTAGAGAAATATAGCAAGAGATGTGTTGAAAGAACTGAGGCACATCTCACCTTAGAAGCATTTGCAATTTCATTATAGCACTTTGCAATTGCTGGCAGAAGAACTCTTGATGGAAGTTTTGTTGCCAAAGTGGTTTTCAGAGATGCCACACGTAGATTAACTTGGGATGAAGGCCCCATTTCAACAGTAATTCTGTCCAAGTGGACCACCTAGAAAGCAGCCAATGTACAAATCAAATTATTTCACAGAAGTTTCACACATTGTGCTGCTTAATTAATACTTGCTCTTAATCAAAGTTGGTTTACTGACCTGGAGCAGGACATTCAGCAAATATGGGCTGAGGAAGCGTGGCAACGTTTCCACAATTTTCAGTAGAGCTGTCACTGTGCTAAGTAAATAAATTTCATTGGCGACCAAGTCCTTTTTGTGTTTCAGTATATTTAGCAATGCCGGCATAAGTCTATGAGAAAAGATACACAAGATTAACTTGTTCATACTCAAATAGACCTCCCAATAAAATAAATTATGTCTAGTCAAATACATTTCACCAAATGGTATTTTAAATAAAATCAAAGGCCAAGCTCTTCTGAAAACACAGAAATCTCCAATGAATATTCACTGTTAAGTTTCTTAATCTAAATAAGAGGACGGTGGAATAGTTAATTGTGTACCTATCACTACTTTCTTGAATGATTATAATCAGGAAAGTGCTTAATTTTTCATTTTTTGTGTGTGGAAAGCTTCCAACTAATTATACAAATTTTCCTATGAATATTATTCAAGCATTTCTTTGTGAGGAAGAGCAATCAGTTATCTGGTATAGAATTATTTTATATATGCTACAGAATTAAGAATCATTTGCACAGAAGGAAGGACATACAATTTTTTCCAGTGTCAATTGATTTTTCCCCCTTTAGAATTTCCTGGAAAACCTATGTCTATCTATAAAAGGAGAAGAAAAATAACCACCCTATCTTTTAGAGCTGCTTAACTGATATACACATTACAATGCAAGGCTTTATTTTGAAAAAAAAAATCTCAAGGGACAGTCCACATGTTCAATTTCTTGATCTTTAATTATGCTTGAAGAAGAGTACCTTGGAAGTTGAGGTATAGCCAATGCTTTCAGCACACAGGTGACCTCAGCAGCGCACAACAGAGCACTTCCGACGACGTTTCTTTCTTCTTTCCCATCTGCAGAAATCACCTCAATGACCACTTTTAGCACAGCTATAAACAGCTCATGTTTCTCTCTGCCAAAGCACTTGCACAGCAACTTCAAGCTGTACAAGGCCGTCTGCCTATTAATTGCCTGCTCCTCAGCTTCCTGATGCCGCACCACAGTAAGGAGGTCAGGAACCAATCCTAGCAGCAGTTCCACCTGAAAGGACAAAATGATGTGGAACCATTCATGGGAAGGTTCCAGGGCTGAACATCCAAGCCAATATCCAGACCTTGCAATACAAACAAGCATACAGCAGAAGATTTCCTATAGTAAGGTCAGGGTTCCAGATCCAGTACTTCTTTATTTAAGTGCTGTACTTAAAAGGTAAGGCTGAACTTCTTCCACTGCAGTTGTTATGCTATGTGGCACAAAGGGTGACTACTATATGGCAATAAGGACAATAAGAAAAATTGCTTACCTGGGTTTGCTTCCATTGTGTGTTCTGCTGCAGTTTATTGTTGAGGAGATCCATGGCTTTACGTCTCACTGAGGGCAACTGATTGATCATCAGGCCCCTAAGGACAGGAATAAAGGTTTCTGTTGGAATTAAGGAATTGATCTAAAAAAAAACACAGGAACAATTTTTAAAAAATTAATGGTAAAAATTGTTTTAGTATTTAGATAGAAAAACTTATCTAACAATCTTTACTCCATTCCAACTCTAAGTATGCTACTGACTCCTGAATTTGATTGAAGCTCAAGAAAATCTCAGAATGCAAACCCAGTGTCAACCCAACAAGGTAGAGCAGACTAGGAAACCAATGCCATATGGGTCACGACTATGGCTACCATGACAACTATAGCAGCAGAATCTTGCAATGTGCTCCCTCTCTCCTTCACTTTATTTTTGTGTAACTTAGGGTGGGCTTGTCTGAGGTACTTAGTGCCTCAGAATAGTTTCAAGCCCCGCTTATCCATTGCCTTGGTAGTGGCTTGTACTTCCTCCTGTCCCTCAAGGCCTTTCTCCATGTTCTCTACCACAAAATCAAAATTGGAAGGGAATAGTATAAGCCGAGTGAGCTTTCTTCGCATGTTTTTTCCCACATTCCAAGCCTTTCAAGTCTTGATTAAGATCCAGCTTCCGCTTGAACATACTTAGTGGAGTTCAAAACCGCCTATGGTGTAGGTTTCTCTTTTTAACTGTAATCAATTACAAAATTTTCCCTAATTGGAACTTATCATATGGTTTATTTCATCACCAGCACTCTAACACAATATTCTTCTTTCAAACAATTTTCCCCCCAGGCCTGTTGGCAGAACCAGGTCTTCAGGGACTTGTGAAAAGTGGGGACAATTTAAACTGTGTGGAGAAAGCTCTTCTTCTGGGTCTCGCCAGATGTACTTTCTTGGAGACAGGACCTGAATTATTCCTTGCCTCCCTGCTCTAGTGGGTTGGGTAGATGTAACTGGGAAGAGACATCCTTCAGATAATTTCCCCTTTCAGAAAAGCCAAAGTTCTATCATATTTTCTGTTAAGTCTTCTCCTTTCAAGCTTTTTCCAAATATCATAGATTAATATTCTCTAATTTTTACACATGTTTAAATCTGTATTGTATTATTGTTTTTATTCAGATAAATTTCTCAGGTACCTGTAAATTATTATTACTGGAATTAATTTGCTAAGCAAATCTGTGATAAGCAGATAAAATAAGATATCTTAAACAACTAAGATTTTTGCCTGGATTATCTAGTGTGTTAGAATTAATAAACCCATTTTTACATCAAAATCCCAAAGCTTCAAGGTGTCATGTTACTGGCAAGTAGAATAATACTTACTTTATCCAGTAGTTCATATGATTTGTTGAGCAAAACCTTCCAGAATTTGGCTGTCGAAGTGTTGGCATTTTTTTCTATTGATTGTGCCACTACATTTATGTAGCAAAGAATTTTTTCCAACAACCTAAAAAAACAACCACAGTGAATGACTGGCTACATCAATCCACATTAATTTTTCACTGGAATAAAAGTCAGAGAGTCCAAAAATGAAACCATTTATCCACAGGAAACAGGCCATGTGGGCGGGTATGTCATTAGATTCAACTTCGTTATCACCATCATGGTGATGGCATCAAGGTAGAATTCCATATTATCCTTGAAATTTGTCCCAACGTTCAGTTGACGGAAGATGCTCCATCAGTAGGAAAAGTTAGCTGAATACTTGCATTATTTTATGCTGGCATAATTTTAAAGTCAGTCTACTGATTTTAGTGGCTACTCTAAATAATTAAAGACTGGATCCTACCCTATCAAAGTATGAGCCCAGCATTAATTTTACAACTTCTATCTCTTGAAACCATGCAAAAAAGCAGTGTAACACAATGTTCACAGATCACCCTGATTTGTTTTGAAATTGTCCTTGCCCTGTTTCAGGTTTTCTTACGTGTGCCTATCACCTCCTGTTGAATTAGTGTAATATATCTTTATAGGCTGTATTTCAGGCAGAGAGATGATAGATAGGTAGATAGATATAAGAGATAGCTATATTGATATAGTTAATTTCTCATCTGGTAAGAGATGTAAAGTAATGCTTTCTCAAAATTTTCCTATACAATTTCTTAATTAATTAATTAATTAATTAATTCTTAATTAAAATATTCAACAAAAAAGCAAACATACTTCTGTTCAAGTTCCTTTAACTCTTCGGAATCTTCACATTCAACTACCTAGTAGACAAAGGAAGAAAAACCACTTACATAGTCCATATCATCTTAATGGGAATTAAATTCAAGTGGATGAACATGACTGTGAGGTGCACTAACATGTTGTTATAGCATTAACCAGATAGAATCTTCATGGCTATTTTGTCTGGAATTCAATTTTACACTAAAAAATGGGTGGTGTTCAGGATCCTGAAGAAGCCATCGTTTTTATTATTATGCACATGTACATATTCACCAAGCTCTTCCCTTTCAATGTAACCAGTATTAAAGTCCGACACAATAAGTACTGAGCAAAAGAAATTAAATGAGAGAAAAAGAAATTTAACTGGATCAAGTTAAACCATCCCTATTCACTGTATTTCTTTGCCCTTTTCAATCCTTGCTTCTACTATAGCCATACACTGATTCATACATGGCCTTTAGTTCTTTAAAATTTTCATCATGGTCATTTTCAGCACCTTCATGCTGCCATCTGCATAACATACAGGATTGAGTGGGACTGGCTAATGGTTTGACAAGATAGTTCCTTATGTTCCTAACTAGTGAAAACACAGCCTTGAAAAGTCTCCTTTGCATATAAAATTTCAAAGTAGATGTCAACTTTTCCAACAGTAATCAGAGTTGGATAAAAATACTCAAGGAACTTGCTTTTATGAGTTCTCATTAATATTTTTTTAAAAAAGGGACAGCACAAGAGTTCCAATAGGTAGTTTGCTTTCAAATTTGCACCTGAAAATTGTTTCCACAACACCTACTATTCTTAGCATCAGAATCCACTTCAATATAAAGGTCAATCAAATCTGTCCCGATGGAACAGATTGTAGGTGGGAGGGGCATGTCAAATTTTTGGGGAGGGCAAAGGCTGTAGCAGATGGGGCAGTAATTCAAAGCAGGCAGGTTAGGTCTCTGAAGGTCTCTCTTAACTACAGAATGCATTTTAAATGTGTTTAAATATATTTATCCTAATTATTGATAAGCTAGCACTAATCACAAATGATCAACCCTAAAAACAAATCTGCTTTTGTTATGCAGATATGTACAATATGTACATGGATTGAATGTTCAACTGCCAGCCACAATATGTATATATTTGCCTCTGGCTTCATCCAAGACTAGAAACAAAAATTCACTGTGATTTGAACTTATTCCATCCCTTGATTTCTTCTGCCAAGATATCTAGTCAATGATATTGTGTGCAGACTTTATAGAAAAATAGCATTCTACTGTAGAAACATTCCTTTCTACAGTAAAGGAAATGTGTTTAAAAAACTATTAAAATAACATGTAATGTTATTTTATTTTGCACTTAATGTCAAGCATGTTTCTAGTTATACCAACCAGCACTACGCTGAAGCCGGAAGTGAAGCGAAAATAAGTTTCTGCAATTTGCCTCAGTTCATTGAAATTACAGGTTCTCAACCGGTAATGGGATTCTTATTGACTCTTGGCAAAGATAAATTCAACTCACTTTTTTTACAAAACTGTTTGAAGCCAGAAGCTGTGACATGAAAGAGACTGCCAGGAATTTCAAATGCCTCAACTGTTTGCCAGAGTGAGACTCCACATCAAAGAGTTCTGTTTCTTGATTGTAGGGTTGTATCCTCAGTGGCCTTGACTTCTTTTGTCCAGGGTCATCTGCAAAAAATAGACCCCAAAGCCATATAAATCTCTTTAAATAAGTAAGTAAATAAATCTATGTACACATTATGGAAAACTCCAACTAAAAGTGCCATTTACTGCATTTACTCACACCTATGCCATAAAGCAGTACAGCATGTTGTATAAATTGGGCCATTTCTTAAGTAATACAGTACAACAATTTTTGCTCTAATTTTGGGTAGAGTGAGGGGAGTGACTCAGGCAGCAGATTTTTAGTACCGTGAAAGGATATTTCATTTATCATTACTTTCAGAATGGAGATCTTTAGGGGACCTTCTCTATATGTTCAAATAACTACCTTGGTTTGGGAAACTCTGACCAGGTGAGGTACCATTTGCTGCACTGCGTTTTGTGGCCAGCTCTGGAGAAAAAAAAGCACTAAGCCTGATTATGAACCTCCTAGACAAGCTTTTTTTCAGTTGGGATTCAACCCAATCAGTTTATTGAGTAGTTGACCACAAGTTTCTTTACTGGTAATTACCTTCTTTGTTCTCTGGCAGGTTTGTTAAATAGTTGAGTAGTTTCATTAAACTTTGCAATTGTTCGATTACGCTAAATTCACAACATACAGAAGTCCAGAATTCTGTATCCGTTTCCAAAACAATATCCTATGTAAGTAGCAAGATGAAGAAACCAGTATTATAAAATGCTGCATATTTATGCACTGTATTGCAACATTCTGCACAGCAACTCATGCATTTTTAAAAACAAAGTGCTCTTCAAATCTCTTCACCTACCTTCTCCCCACTGGCTACTGCAGCTCCAGATTTGGTCACATGTTGTTCAAACAACAGTACTAAAAGAATCCACAGAAATCGCTCCGCCCCCAAAGTACTTGTAAGTTGCTCTAGAATTGGGAGACGCCGATGCTCTGGTACGTGGGGCAAGGCATCCACAAAAACCCGGATTATTTTAATCACAACTCCTTCCATGTTCCCTGCAGTTCCTGAAGACCTACCATCTTCCTCCGCCTACAAAGGAAAAATTAAAAAAAAAAGGAACAGGTTATACAAACCAAAGGCTAAACAAAGGAAAAACAGACAAGATTTCATTCAAATGAACCAAACAAAAAAATAAGAAACCACAACCCACAAAAGAACCAAGGTTATAACTAAAGCCTGAGTACTGGAGAATAACGGTGGAATAGATCATATAATAATATATAAATTAGAATACAATGAGTGGAGCTGTGTTTGTATGGCAAAGCCAATCTGTAAATGTTTGAATGGCAAGTTTGAATTAGTATTGGAAACAGCTGTTATTGTCTTGTAAATCCAGCAATGATATGAATAAGATCTACAGTAAAGGAAACTCCTGTTTTTAAAAAAAGGAAGAATTAAGCCAAAGCATTTAGAATCCAAGCTGCAAGTAATAAAAATAAGAATATCAAATACTGGTCGCCCTGTGCGAGCACACAGGTTGGGACTCCTCGGGTTGCCGTCCGCACGACAATGTAGGCTTGCGGTGACCTGGGGAAGGGCCTATTCTGTAGTGGCTCCTGCCTTATGGAACCAGCTACCCCTTGAGCTCTGGCTGGCTCCCGATCTCTCCTCTTTCCGGCGCGATCTAAAAACCTGGTTGTTTTTACAGGCTGGGCTGGACTGATCTCCTGGGGGAGAGGGTGGGTTTTAAATTCGATTTTAATTTGGTTTTATAGTTGTATTTTGGCTTGTTTAGTTTAATTTCTTTTTTTTTCTTTCCTGACCTCTGGAACCAGCTCCCCCTGGGGCTCCGCCTGGCCCCTGACCTCCACACCTTCCGCCATGATTTGAAGACCTGGTTGTTTGACCAATCCGGGCTGTGACCTTTTCTTTCCTGGGGGGGGTGGTGGTTTTATATTTTTAATGTATTTTAAATTTGTTTGGGCTTGTAATCGGGTTTAATCTCTTTTTAATTATTTATTGCTGTTGTTTCTTAGTTGTGAGCCGCCCCGAGTCTTCGGAGATGGGGAGGCATACAAGTCCCAATAATAAATAAATAAATAAATAAATAATTTATTGTTCTGTGTTTTTATCTGTGAGCCGCCCCGAGTCCTTTTTGGAGAGTGGCGGCATACAAGTCTAAATAAATAAATAAATAAATAAATAAATAAATAAATAAATAAATAAATACTACTGTCTCAGATGCAAGACTAAGTTTGCTACAGATGTAATCCTTGACTTACCATTGTTTGTTTAGTGAATATTTGAAGTTACAATGGCACTGAAAAAAGTGACTTATGATCGTTTTTCACATTTATGCCCACTGCAGTATCTCCATGATCATGAGATCAAAATTCAGTCGCTTGGCTACTGGCACAGCTGCAACTGCACAGTTGCAGTGTGTCGGGGTCATGTGATCACCATAAGAGCCATGGAGACGCAGTGGTTAGAATGCAGTACTGCAGGCTACTTAATAATAATAATTTATTTACTTCTGCTGACTGTCGGCTTCCTGCAATTTGGCAGTGCAAATCCCACCAGGCTCAAGGTTGACTCAGGCTTCCACCCTTCTGAGGTCAGTAAAATGAGGACCTAGATTATTGGGGGTAATATGCGGATTCTGTAAACCGCTTAGAGAGAGAGCTATAAAGCACTGTAAAGCGGTATGTAAGTTTAAGTGCTATTGCTATTTGTAACCTTCCGACAAGCAAAACTAATGGAGAAAACCCGATTCATTTAACAGTTTCATGGTTCAATTTACAACTGCAGTGATTCACTTAACAACCGTGGCAAAGAAGGTTGTAAAAATGCAGCGCAACTGACTTAATGACTGTCTTGCTTAGCAACAGAAATTTTGAGCTTAACTGTGTTCATAGGTCGAGGACTACCTGTATTCTATTTCAGTGACCCAGTTTAAATGATCTCACCTGTATGAGAGCCGGAATGACCATCTTCACTGTCTTGTTAATCACCTGGAAACTGTATGCATCATCCAGGCGCATGACATTGGCTCCCATGAATGTAAAAATGGGCATGATATTGTGTAGCACTTTATCCTGCACAAAAGAAAGCCATTATTCCTGCAATAATGTAGCACTTGGTTTTGAGCGTTTATTATTGCAATGCAGTTCCTCTCAGAACAATTTTCTTTCTGAATTTAAAGCAGGGGATGGATCCTTTGCTGTTTTAGTTAAAGCAGTTAAAGGAACTGCTCAATCCTGGTTTATACACAGGCAAACTTCAGCATCCCCTTAACTGGCATCCAATGCAGCTCGCCTAGCAGTGGGGACCCATGAGAACACCAGGCAGTGCCTCATTTCATTTAGGTTGACTCAGCCTTCCATCCTCTCGGGGTAGGTAAATTGAGGACCCAAGATTGTTGGGGGCAATTAGCTGACCTTGTAAAAATGCCACTTAGTAATAAGCAGGCATATACAATGGAAGGAAGGCTATTGCTGAACACACTGGGTTGCATCCCAAAAATTGTAAGCCGCCCTGAGTCTCCGGAGAAGGGCGGCATATAAATGTAATTAAAATAAATAAAATAAATAAAATTTCTGCTCGCCCCATTGCATTTTAAACCAGGTCCGATTGGACTACTGCAATGCGCTCTACATGGGGCTGCCCTTGAAGAGCACTCGGAGACTTCAGCTGGTGCAAAATGCGGCCGCGCGAGTGATTATGGGTGCACCTAGGTGCGCCCATATAACACCTATCCTCCGCGGGCTGCATTGGCTACCGGTGGTCTTCCGGGTGCAATTCAAGGTGCTAGTGACAACTTTTAAAGCCCTTCATGGCTTAGGAGCGGGATACCTTCGAGACCGCCTACTGCTACCGTATGCCTCCCAGCGCCTGGTTAGATCCCACAGGGAGGGCTTGCTCCGGATACCGTTGGCCAATGTCGGCTGGCGGGGCCGTGGGCGAGAGCCTTCTCTGTGACAGCACCATCCCTCTGGAATACGCTCCCTGCGGAGATTAGAACCATCCCCAATCTACTTGCTTTCCGCAAAGCTGTTAAGACCTGGCTTTGTCGGAGGGCATGGAATTGAGACCTTTGTTCTTCCCTCTTGTATGTTTGGATGGTATGAATGAGTTTTTTTATTTTATTTATATATATATATATATATATATATATTGTTTTCGAGATTTTCACGGTAATGTTGTAGTCTTGGTTTATTCGGGTCTGTCCCGTGTATGATTGAAATACCTTGGCAACGTTTCGACGAAATCTCCTCCGTCATCTTCAGGCTGGTGTCTTCAGCTTCGTTCTCCCAGACACCACCTGAATGCGATGAGATTCGTCGCAACGTTGCCAAGGTATTCTCAATCTTACCGGGACAAGACCCAATACACCAGACCTCTATATATATAATATATCTATATATTTGTTTTCGTAGATTTTCACGGGTAAAGGTATGTAGGTCTTGGTGTATTCCGGTCTTGTCCGTTGTAAGGTTGAGAATACCTTGGCAACGTTTCGACGAAATCTCATCCGTCATCTTCAGGCTGTGTCTTCAGCTTCGTTCTCCTGGGAGAAGTGTGTGATCGTGGCTGTTTTTTTCTTTTAAACTCTAGAGTTGGATGTGTTGTTACTTTTTGATTGGTTTGTGGAGTTGATGTATGCAGATTGGATGGCTTTTTTCCTGAGACCCTGTGTGGCTGAGGTGCTGGAGTGTGTTCTCAGCCTTTTGTGTTGTAACGACCTGGGTAATGGGCTGTGTGATGACCTTCTGAGTTCTATTGTTGTGATGTCCTGGGTGTGGTGCTGTAATCTCCGTGTCGTTGTCTGTGCTGCAACCTCCTGATGTTTTGTGTTGTGATCTCCTGAGTTCTGTGATGTAGTATCCTGGGTGGAAGGCTGTGATGTGGCATTCTGGGCCTTGGTTTGGCTCCGAGTTTGAGGTCTTGCTATGTGTTATATAGCGTGTGTCAGTTTGCTTAGTTTGGGTTGGAGGGGGTGTAGCAGCTGGTGTTGCAGCCATGGTCTGGTTTCTGGATGGTGGTTGCCTTTTCATCTGTGGCGTGGGCTTGGTTTTGAGTCTGGTGAAGGAGATTGGTGGTGGCATCATGTGTTTTTTGGTCCGGTGTTGTTTTTTGGGGGGTTTTGTTTTTTGTGCTGGGACTCGTTTGTTGATTAGTGCTAGTTTCCAGATTTCTGGTAGGCGGGAAGTATCATCCGTTTATTCATGTCTGGGGGTGTTTCTCTATTTCGATGGCTTCCCCCTAATATCTCTTGTTAAGTGTTCGTATTGGAATAAGTGTTGGATCCCTCAATCAATTCATGTCCTGTGGCTTTAAGGTGCTGGAAAAGGGAGGAACACAAGACGCAAGTCAGAAAAGAAGAAAAACTTCCTCCCTTTTCCAGCACCTTAAAGCCACAGGACATGAAATTGATTTTGAGGATCCAAACTTATCTCCAATACTGAACACTTCAACAAGAGAATAATTAGGGAGCCATCGAAATAGAGAAACACCCCATAACATGAAAAGGATGATATTTCCGCCTACCAGACATCTGGAAACTAGCCCTAATCAACAAACGAGTCCCAGCCACAAAACCCACACCGGACCCAAAATAACACATGATGCCACCACCAATCTCCTTCACCAGACTCACCCAAGCCCACGCCACAGATGAAAGGCAACCACCATCCAGAAACCAGACCATGGCTGCAACACCAGCTGCTCACCCCCCTCCAACCCCCAAACTAAGCAAACTGACACACGCTATAAACACATAGCCAGACCTCAAACTCGAGCCCAAGGCCCAGAATGCCACATCACAGCCTTCCACCCAGGATACTACATCACAGAACTCAGGAGATCACAACACAAAACATCAGGAGGTTGCAGCACAGACAACGACCCAGGAGATTACAGCACCACACCCAGGACATCACAACAATAGAACTCAGAAGGTCATCACAAGCCCATTACCCAGGTCGTTACAACACAAAAGGCTGAGAGACACACCTCCAGCACCTCAGCCACACAGGGTCTCAGGAAAAGCCATCCAATCTGCATACATCAACACAAACCAATCAAAAAGTAACAACACATCCAACTCTAGAGTTTAAAAGGGAAAAACAGCCACGATCACACACTTCTCCCAGGAGAACGAGCTGAAGACACCATGACTCGGAAATATGCCAAGGTATTCTCAATACACGGGACAAGACCCGAATACACCAAGACCTACATTTGACTTATATGCGCCCTCTCCCGAAGACTCGGGGCGCTCACAGCTAAAATACAATACTAACAATAAATTACCTAAAACTATATTAAACAAACTGTAAGCCGAATTAACATTAAAACCCCAAAATTAAAATAAACTAACCCCAAACTAACCCCCTATATTGTATAGGCAACTGCTTTTTATCTTGTTGTACGCCACCTCAAGTTCCCCGATGGGGGAAGAGAGGCGGGATATAAATTTAATAAATGAAATAAATGAAATGAGGTGTAGCTTCTGGGTGGTCTCCAAGGGTAGCCCCACATAGAGCGCAGTGCAGCCATTCAATTGTGAGGCGACCAAGGCATTGTGATTGTCTGAAGGGCCTCCCAATTAAGAAAAGGTGGGCAAAAACAACTGAAGACAAGCGGTTTCTTAGGCAAACAGATCCTGCGCCATTCAGGGCTTTATAGATAATAACCAGCACCTTGAATTGCACTCGGAAGCCAGTTTTGTATCCCGCATGAATCGAAAACTTTAGCAGCTCCTCAATACTTGTTTAAACAAAGAGCCTTGGTGGCTCAGGCTGTTAATTGCCTGCACTTAAGTTCCAGCTGCCTACAACTGCTGTAGGCTCGAATCCCACCAGGCTCAAGGTTGACTCAGCCTTCCATCCTCTCGGGGTAGGTAAATTGAGGACCCAAGATTGTTGGGGGCAATTAGCTGACTTTGTAAAAATGCCGCTTAGTAATAAGCAGGCATATACAATGGAATGAAGGCTATTGCTGAGCACACTGGGTTGCATCCCAAAAATTGTAAGCGCCTGAGTCTCGGAGAAGGCGGCTAATGGGACTTATATGCGCCCCATCTCGAAGACTCGGCGGCTTACAGTAAAACAAACACAATAAATATTTAAAAAAGAATTAAACTAATGGTCCCAATTAATACAAAACTTAAAAAACCACCAAGATCTAAAAACACCAAGATCTAAAACATTAAACACATGTTTAACATTTGTTAAACATTAAACATACTGTCAAATCTCTGTCCAGTTAGTGGTCATTTCAGAAAGCAACGGATTAGAGATAAAGAAGAGAAAGAAAAAATGAGGGGTAATTGATATTGACCGGTCCAAAGAAAAAAGCAGGAGGGTGATAAGAAAAATCTTGGAGAAAGAGGTCAAGTGAATCTGGAAAGTGGTCAGCTATTTATAAGCATGGGAAAAGACTAGCAGCCTCATCCAAATGCCTGCGTCAGAGCTGAAAAGGCATCTAAAATGTGATACATTTTAGAAACTTGGATGAACTTCCCTTCCCTCAACACGCATTCCAATAAACTCACAGGAAACATTCCAGCTGCAGCACCCAGCAAGAGCAGTGCGTGGTGATGGGTCTGTGGCATTTCTGAGACCCGGATGCACTGAACGATCAGTTCCACATTGAATTTCTCTTCATCCAGGAGACCTCAAAACACAAAGAAGGCGCTGAAAAGTTAACAAGGCTTACAGGGTTTCCATCCCATTTAGGGATACAAAACCTGGAGAACACTGTCAAATATCCCAAATGAAATTAACTTTGGTCTTCACTTTACCTGCCTTTATCCTGTTGCTATCTGGGGACAGCTTCTGACAAATGTTTAACAAACTACCAAGTATTAGTTGTTTCGTGTATTCCAGATTTTCTTCCCCTGCAGTAGGTTCTAGACACCTGGAAATTCAGAAAGGAATTAGGCTATTTTTGGAGAAATAGATGATCAAACATAATGTTCCATGCTGCTACCTAAAAATAGCAGTTCTGAAGGGTGGAGGGTAAAGAGAACCAATCTTCTATAACACATTGATAATTTCTACATCACATTCCAAGTTCCTTTTTTTCAAATACCTTATTTGGAGAAATCCTCAAGGGAACCAGTTACAGGCAGGAAAGGAAGTGCAAGGCTCTTGAGGAATCAACATAGCTAGAGGCAACATGATGCAGCTCAGTAATATTTATCAGTGGGGCAGCAAGTGGAAAAATATGCTCTAAGTCAGGGGTCACCAACCTTTAGGACCTCAGAGACCACCAAACTCATAATTTTAAATCCCAGGGACCACTACCTGGTTCTGTGGGCATGGCCTAATTTGTGGGTGTGGCTTGGTGGTCATGTGACTGGCTGGGCATGGCTTGCATGTAAATATTATAAATATTGAATTTTTTTTATAAAAAAAGAGCAATTTTTACCCAAAATCAGGCAAAGCAGGCAGGCAGACTGAATTATTCACAGAATCACAGGTTCATTCAGAGATCTATCTATCTGCCATTGGCTAACTCAATCTGTCACATAAAATTTGCTTGCAAGCAAACTCATAAAATTTGCTAGCAAGAAAACTCACAAAATTAACTCACAACACACCATGTATGTAAATATTGAATTTTTTATTAAAAAAAGAGCAACTTTTACCCAAAATCAGGCAAAGCAGGAAGGCAGATTGAGTAGCTCGCAGAATCATTCAGTGATCTATCTACCTGCCATCGGCTAGCTCAGTCTCACAAATTTGCTTGCCATGAGTCTGCACTGAATAACAGAACCTTCAGTCCTAAGGGGAGGTTCGGCTGTGCTTAAAAGCAGAACCAAAGATCTAAAGGCTAGCTAGAAAGCAAGAAATCCAACCATTTCCTGCTTCCTAGCTAATCTAAATCTCCCAGCAGAGCAGAATAGATGATAGATGGAAAAAGGAAAAATAGCAATTTTAGCAGGCAAGTTTGCCGGGTAAGGAGTCAGTGGGTGGGGAGCGTTCCTGTGGGCCATGTGGACAGCGCAGCCTTGTGTTTCTGCACAGCCTGGATTAATTGCTTTGGGGGTGGTGCTCTGGGGGTGAGATTTCTCTGCGGCCCACCAAAATTTTCTGCGGCCCACTGGTTGGCGACCGCTGCTCTAAGTCACTGGATGGAACATCTCAAAGGGTAGTCAGATCCACAAGTTCATAATGACCAGAGGTGGTATTCAGCTGGTTCTGACTGGTTTTGGCGTACTGATAGCAGAAATGTTGAGTAGTTTGGAAAACCGCCAAATACCACCTCTGGCTGCCCCCCTGCCCTTTCCTGTCCTATATTCCTTGTTTTTAGTTCAGCTGATTTGTGCGGCAGAGCGGATTGCTGCACCTCAGCTGAGCTAAAAAACAGTTCACCTCACTAGCACTGACACAAATCTGCTGTGAAGTGCGCTCTCATAGAACTAGTAGGAAAAAATTTGGAAACCCACCACTGATAATGACCAAATGCAGGTTTTCTTATAGCTTGGCCACATAAAGAGAGATTGGACAGAACTAAGCTGTAGCACAGAATGGAGGACAGAAGAACCGAGTCGTTTTGATAATGCCCGAATCTAAAAATGGAAGGGTTATCCCATTTTGGAACTCCTTTCTCCTACGGGCGAGATAGAGAGTTTTCCAGGGTCAGCCAGTCCTCAATATTTAATGGCTGGAGTGAATAGTTAAGAAATAAAAAGATTTAGAATTGCTCTCCAAAGTAAAATTACCTAGATAGCAAATTGAAAAGGGTAGGTATCAGAGCCTGAGGCTGTTTGAGCTTCTTTTTGTGCTGCAGCAATTCTAGGATAAGCGTAATTCTTTGCCAGTTCATACTTTCTTCGTGTACACATTCTGGAACTTGGACTTTCCTGGATGATCAAAAGCAGAACAAAGTAAAATTTATTTCCTTCTATTAAAAAATATCAATTTTTGCAGAGCAACTATTTCAGATTCTACAAAGAGCCAAAGAATCATCAACCAAATACAGTTTTTAAAGATTGGTTAATTTGTATGTCCTTTTTAAATCTTTCTATTCTTTAACTTACCTTATGCTTATGACTTCTGGTTTTTGTTCTCTCCTTGATTAACTATTTAATTCTCTTGTTTTTGGCTATTTAACCCAGCAATGTCTGTTTTGATGGCAATTTTTGAAAATTCAGAATTCCTTCCAGTTTTCATGATCACAGAGACAAGATTATGGTTATTTGCTGTGACACTGTTTGGACTTATAATTTAATTTAATCATTTAATGTATTTACAGAGATTATAAGTTCAAATAAATAAATAAATAAATAAATAAATAAATAAATAAATAAATAAATAAATAAATAATAACTATCTACAGAAGCACTGGATTTAGCCTAATGTCATTTACATGTAATTACAAACAAGTTATTAAAGTATTAACTATATAAAATAACTTAACATTTATTCTCATGTTTGTCCAGTCTTTTTGGTTAACTTTGTCTTTCCTCATTTAATCACAGAAATTATCTTCATTATGTTGCATCAAAAGCGTGTATGAAATTCAGTTCCAATTAGTCAAAACTAATATAATTCCATGAATATAATTTGTGTTCTCATCATGTAAAATGTCAGAGTGTTACCAATTTTATTCCACATGCAGACTCATAGAAATTCCATAGCTTAAATTATTTGCTTAATGAATTACTATCTTATGTTTTTAAGCTGCTTGGCTTCCAAAATCTTTTAATTCTCCATTTTTAAAACCTCTTCCATTATAGCATATATGGCACTTGTATTTCCCACCCATTTTACCTCTGCTGCTGTATTTTCTGCCTTCTTGTCTGGTGAACTGTAGCAACAGTCTTGACTTTAGGCTGAGGTTCCAGTTCGATACTAATCTGCTCAGCATCTACTGAAATCTAAACAATATGTTAGATTTTGTTTTAAAGATTTGTAACACACAAAATCACAATATATTGTACATATGCAGCCCAACTGCAGAATATGATCTGACCATCCTCTGTCAACTGGCATGTAACATGCCTGTATGGCAGTACAGAAAAAAAGCATGACCATCAGAGGTGGTATTCAGCAGGTTCTGACCAGTTCTGGAGAACCGGTAGCGGAAATTTTGAGTAGTTTGGAGAACCGTCAAATACCACCTCTGACTGGCCCCGCCTCCATCTATTCTCTGCCTCCCGGGTCCCAGCTGATCGGCTGGGTCTTCTTTTGTTGCCCTGCACAGGAGAATGGACCTGGAAAGCAGGTTAGTGGGGTGGGGAGGGAATGGAGATTTTACAGTATCCTTCCCCTGCCATGCCCACCAAGCCACATCATGCCCATCAAGCCACACCCACAGAACCAGTAGTAATTTTTTTGAATCCCACCACTGATGACCATTTATATTTGAAGGGGATCACAGCATAGTTTCTTACTGAAAACGCAATACAATTCTTGGCTTAAAACCAGAAATTATTCTTTGTGATTACAAAAATCATGTTTTCAATAAAAGCAATGCACACATCATATGGCATATTACTAATTTTCCAAACTGTTCCTATGTTTTGTGTTTTTAATTCTCTGCAATATACGTTTTAGTTAGCTCTTATACTGAACACAATATGGTTGTTAAAAGTAATCAGATTACGATGGCCTAATTCCTGCAAGCAAACTATGTGATTAGGGAAGAAGACAAAATTGACACACAGGCAGATGAATAATTCGTTCTTTATTATTTATTTATTACTGAATGAACACAGGTAGCCCTTGGCTCAGAACAATTCGTTTAGTGATCATTCAAAGTTATAATGGCATTGAAAAATTGGACTTATTACTGATTTTCAGTTACAACTTTTGCAGCATCCCCATGATCACATGATCAAAATTCAGATGCTTGGCAACTGGTTCATATTTATGACCATTGCTGTGTCCCAAGGTCATGCAATTGCGACTTTCTGACAAGCAAAGTCAATGGAGAAGCCAGTTTCACTTGACAACTTACTAACTTATCAACTGCAGTGATTCACTGAACAACTGTGGCAAGAAAGCTCGTAAAATGAGGCAAACACTCACTTAACAAATGTCTCACTTAACAACAGAAATTTGGGGCTCAATTGTGGTCGTAAGTCAAGGACCACCTGTAATCCTGTTCTATTCAATTCTATTCTATTCGAGATTCAAGGTGCTGGTACTTACCTATAAAGACCTACATGGCTTAGGGCCAGGGTACCTGCGGGAACGTCTCCTGCCAGCATCGAATACCCATTGCCCGGTGCGCGCTCACAGACAGGGCCTCCTTGGGGTACCGTCGGCCAAACAATGTCGGCTGGCGGTCCCTAGGGGAGGGCCTTCTCTGTGGGGGCACCCACTTTGTGGAACCAGCTTCCCCTGGAGCTACGATTGGCCCCTGACCTCCGCTCCATTTGCCGCGGCCTGAAGACTTGGTTATTCGAACAAACCAGCCTGGACTGAGGGGGGGTGTTAGTTTTAAATGTCATGTGGATTGGGTTTTAAATACTTTATCTGGTCTAATTAGTTTAATTATCTTTTAATTCTTTTAACTTTTGTATTGGGTGTTTTTATGTGAGCCGCCCTGAGTCCCTTGGGAGATAGGGCGGCACATAAGACCAATACAAACAAACAAACAAACAAACAAACAAACAAACAAACATTCAGAGGAATCAGAGTCTCATTATGCAACAAGATTAAGTTATCTTACCCCTTTAAATACACTGCTGATTGTCTGGGCACAATGTAGATTCTTGCAATTGAGGAGTAAGTCAAAAAGAACTCCCAGAATTCTTTGCTGTACCTTCCCTTCTGGCAGTGCAGCAAAGAAAGATTTTGTAATCTAGAAATAACAAAAAGACATGAGCTTATATATAACATTTTGAAAGAAAGTATGGCATTATTTCCAGTGATAAGGAAAATAAGGAAATACAGAGCTTCCTCACGATACCCTGTGAATTCATTTCTTCATTAAATTTATATGACGCCCATCTTAATCTAAACAGCAACTCTGCCAAAATACAATTTAAATCTGACTTTTTCGAATCTTTGTTCAACTTGCTAGCTGCTGGCTTTCAGGATTGGACATATATCATGTATTTTCAAACTTTCAGTGGGCTGCCTTATAACGTGATAGCACAATGGGAAATAAAGAAGCAACACACCACAAAACACCCAAACCAATTACCTGCAACTTACATTGACAACAAAAAATAAATCAAAAGGATCCTTCTTCAGCAAACAAGAACTCTATTTGGAAGCAGACTTTGTTATGTTTTTTCTTCTCTCCTTAGCAAGCAATTGGAAAAACTTTTATAGCAAATAAAAGAGAAACGTTTGTATTCTAAAACCATGATGGCGAACCAAAGGCGCATGCCACAGGTGGCATGCAGAGCCATTTGTGTGGGCACGCGAGCCCCAGCCAAACTTACCTGCACTGTGCATGCGTGTGCCTCCCAGTTGATTTTCGAACCGTTTGAGGCCTTTGTCGGCCTCCCAGAGGCTCGAGGGAAGCCCCTGCAGCCTTCTGGAAATCCTGGAAGTGCTGAAATGGGCCCGTTTTCAGCCTTCCAAGGCTCCAGAGGCTTCCCTTGAGCCTCTGGGAGGCCAAAAACAGCCTCCCCCAGGCTCCAGAGGCTGAAAACAGGCATTTCCGGTATTACCGGAAGGCCCATTTTTTGGCCTCCCGAGGCTGCAGAGGCTTCCCCTGAGCCTCCGGGAGACCAAAAACAGCCTCCCCCAGGCTCCAGAGGCTGAAAACAGGCATTTCGGTATTGCGGAAGGCCGTTTTTGGCCCGAGGCTGCAGAGGCTTCCCCTGAGCCTCCGGGAGGGCAAAAATGGCCTCAAACAGGCCAAAAATCAGCTGGGATGCACGCATGCGCAGTGCAGGTAAGGGGGCGGGGGTGTTGCATGCACATGCATGGGGGGGCAGAGCGCATTGCATTGTAGGTGCCAGTGCACGATTTTGGCACACCACAACAAACAGGTTCGCCATCACTGCACTAGAAGGTGACCTATGCTAATAATCCCTGTGAAAGATTCTAATGAAAATCACTCATACAACAGCTTACCTGCCCAAGAGCTGTAATCTGAAAAGGATGGAGGCCCTGGTACACTTCCTGTGAGGCATGCAAAGCTTTGATGAACAGTTGTAGGCACTCTTGATTGGTGCAAACGAGTGTGGCTGTGTGCTCATTGTATTTCCCAAGAATGAGGTGCAAAAGGAGGGCTTCATCTTTCAACATCTGTCCTGTACCAGAAGCTTTCTCCAATAACCGATCGAGGAGAGGCAGCAAGCTAAGAAGCACCGCCTGAAAAAAACATAGCCAAAAAAAAATTTTTTTTTGAAAAAAAAATTAATAATAATAATTTATTAGACTTGTATGCTGCCCTCTCCCCCTAAGGACTCAGGGCGGCTCACAATATAAAAAACACAATGCAATAATTTACTTTAAAAATAATTAAACAATACAAGCCCAACAGTACACTAAAACTAATTAAAATTACTTTAAAAAAGACCCCGCCCCTCAGTTCAGTCCAGGCCAGCCTGCTGAAATAGCCAGGTCTTCAGGTCACGGCGGAAGGAGCGGATATCAGGGGCCAAGTGAAGACCCAAGGGGAGCTGGTTCCACAGGGTGGGTGCTCCCACAGAGAAGGCCCTACCCCTGGGCACCGCCAGCCGACAATGTCTGGACGACGGTACCCCAAGGAGGCCCTGCCTGTGGGAGCGTACAGGGTGATCAGAATGTGATGCCAGCAGGAGACGTTCCCGCAAGTACCCCGGACCCAAGCCATGTAGGACTTCATATGTTGTCACTAATACCTTGAATCAGCCAAAATCAGCCAAAACTTTAATAAACTTATATTTATAAAACTTGTTGTGTATTCTATTTGCTGGTGTGTCAATAGAATAACCAGAGTTGGAAGAGACCTTGGAAGTCTTCTACTTCAACCCCCTGCTCAAGCAGGAGACCCTATACTATTTCAGACAAATGGCCATCCAATTTCTTCTTTAAAATCCCCAGTGATATAGCACCCACAACTTCTGGAAGCAAATCAATGTTTAAAGAGAGAAAGCCAAATTTCTAAATGTGTATGATGCAACCATATTTTTAACCAATAGTAATAAGCTAGGTGTCAGGGCTCCGGCAGTTACCCCCATTTAAATCATCAGTCTCAAGCCAAACTTCCAAAACTTAAAAAAGGATTTATTGGGAGTTAACATGCCGGCACTGCCTGGGTGTAGCTGACTCTGAGACACATAATTCATTGCCACCCTTGACCCCGGTTTTCCCACACCCCCTGGGTGTATCATAATTCATATTCTCCAATGGGACACATCCATAGCCAAGAGTCATCAATTATGTTCTCCAGTTAGAATTTTGTGTGGCAGAAACTTCAGTCACCTTGTTACTATCTTTGAAAACATTTATGGAATGCAGTTTCGGTTTGCAAGTGGCTGCACTGCTCCCCCCTTCCTTTCTGTTGGCAACTCTAAAAAGACCATGAAAATATTTTATGAGTTGACACTAGGCATGCAAATCATCTGAAGATAATTCTTTGCCAGGTATCTACCACTTGATGCCTTCTAGAAATTCTGGGTTTTAATTCCTACCAGCCCCAGACAACATGGCTAATGGACAGAAATTGTGAGTTGCCATACAAACAGCCTGGATAGCACTGGGTTACCTTCTTTTTTGCACTAAAGGTACTTCTGGCAACAACAATACAACTATCCAAGTGGCAATTTGAAACCCTTTTATATATCTTGGCATTTTAAGTCTTATTCAAATAAAAAGGCAGAGAAAAGTTCTATTTCATTAATATAACCAAACTAAGATATAAACAAGGTCTCGGCCTGCAGAAAAACAACACAAAGATCTGGCTTGATCGCTGATATTTTTCCCAGTGTTAACACCAGTTATTTCACCTACACTGCCATTGACTTCATGAAGAATTTTCATCAGGTTTCTTGCAATATAGGAAGGACATCTAAAGCCCTGGACACATTCAAGTAAGGCTGTCAATGCGTCTGACAATTTCTGCTGCTTGGCTTTTCGCTTCTGTTGGGTAGGTTCTCCTCCAAAGAGATCACCAAGAACCTAGATTACAAAAAAGGGGGAAAAACACCAAAGAATCATTAATGTAATTTATTGATTGAAGGACAAAGGAATTCAAAGTGGACCGCAATTACTGCATGTGCATTTTCACACTAGCTATGAACCTTTATGCATAATTTATCTATAAAACAAAAATACCACCTAAAGAAAAAAGAAGTGAGCAGTCCTTTAGCATAGTGATTTAAATTTCTGGCTATCTGTGAAAGGAGTGGCCCCATGCCTCTGTATTTTGGTGTGTATCTGCCGTAGCATCTTCTGCTGATGTCAATTATCATTCTTAAGTCCCAGCCAGAGCTTTGAGGTATTACTCTGTATTTTAAAGATACCTGGAGCCATACTAAAGCTGCTTTCTCACAACCCTTTCCCAGGCAATCAAAACAAAAATGTGAAATCCTGCAAAAACAAAAAAGTAGCGCAAAGCACAAGCCTATCTGATTAGCATCCCATTCAGTTGGATATGAAATATTCCACCTGCAAGACAACTTCGTGCAAGAGAGGCAACTGGGAAGAAGAAGCCATGGATCAGCGGAAGAAAGGATGTTCTGCATAAAAAAGTTTTCTGATTCTATTTCTAGTATCTCTTGAAAATGCTGAAAAAGCTCCTGCCAAAAATATCAGACTGTTCACAATACTATGCTAGGCAAACTGATCAGATACTAAGCGAGGATGCCTCCAATCCCTCACTGTTCATTTGCAAGAAAGATCAACAAAAAAACAATTTGTTCATCCTGGCTGCGGGTCATGATCATTTACAACCTCCTCAAAGGAAGTAGAAGAGCCTTGGTGGTGCAGGCTGTTAAACGCCTAGCACTTAGTTCCAGCTGCCTACAATTAGTGCAGGCTCGAATCCCACCAGGCTCAAGGTGGACTCAGCCTCCCATCCTCTTGGGGTAGGTAAATTGAGGACCCAAGATTGTTGGGGGCAATAAGCTGACTTTGTAAAAATGCCGCTTAGTAATAAGCAGGCATATACAGCAGGCTATTGCTGAGAGCATTGGGTTGTGCTCCAAAAATTGTAAGCCGCCCTGAGTCTTCGGAGAAGGGCGGCATATAAATATGAATTTAAAAAAAAAGATGGCTCCTGAAGAGAAAATGCTTCCTAGACTCTGACCAACACTTGCTTCAGTGATCCTGACTCCCAAAAGATCACAAAAAGAGCTCTGAGTATCAGAGTCATCAGAAAGACTCAAACGTAGAGAATTATAGATGCAAATCAGGTAACAACATACTTTCATCTATGCTTACCTGGGTAACATAAATTGAATCAGACATTATTTCCTCAGCTTTCTTTGTGACACTCTGAAGCACAGGATGAAATATGGATTCTTCTATTCCACTTAAGGAATGAAGGCATTTGAGAGAAGCTCTTCGGACTTCACTTACAGGACTTCCCAAATTGATCAACAGAGATACAATTACTGGAAAGTGCAAGAAGGGAGAACAGTTATTGCTTTGACAAACTTCCAAATAAACTTAGATTTATTAACTATGCAGAATGAAAACTCCTCCCCTGAGAAACAACTTTATTGTGTTGCTGGAAGAAGCAATCTGCCTACACTGTCCAGCCACCAAGAAGAATTTAGACCCTCAGACTTGCAAATGCTGACCTCACTGAGAAGGTCTTCTCTATTTTCTAATTCAAACCTTTACAATCCTTTGAAATAGCTAAAAGCTTCAAAATTAAAAACCTGCAGTTATTTATTTTTATGAGCAATCTCTGGAGTTAAGTGAGTATAGTTAGTAAAAACTTCAGAGACTCTGTAAGTTAAATGATGGTTAAAAGCCTCTATTTGATTTGTTTGATTGGACTTATATGCCACCCTTCTCCCTGAGGACTCAGGGCGGCTCACAACATTAAAATACGAATACAAATAAATTAAATAAAATACTATTAAACATTAAGCCCAATAAATTTTAAAACCCACAAACTAATCTAAAAACAGTTAAAAAACCCATCCCAACTCCACTTCAGTCCAGGCCGGATTGCTGAAAAAACCAGGTCTTCAGGTTGCGGTGGAAGGAACGGAGGTCCGGGGTTAATCAGAGCCCCAAAGGGAGCTGGTTCCACAGGGTGGGTGCTACCACAGAGAAGGCCCTAACCCTGGGGGTTGCCATCCGACACTGCCTGGCAGACAGCACCCCAAGGAGGCCCTGTCTGTGGGACCATACAGGGCGAAGGGATGTCTATGCTGGCAGGAGACGTTCCTGCAAGTACCCCGGACCCAAGCCATGTAGGACTTTATATGTTAACACGAGCAAGTCTGATGCAAAAGTCCTGGAGAGGAAATAGTCCTTCCTTCCCTTTCTTCCTTCCCTCCATCCCTCTACAACTCAATATAATAATACATGAAAGTAAACTTCACTCTAAATAATCTAAAACTTCTTGTAAGGGTAGATAGCTGGAGAGCCAGGAAAGAAGTTAGTGCTAATTTCCCCCTAATTTCTCTGGAGACCTTATAAAGCTACAATAGATTAATGCTGCAATAACTAGAGGGAAATATCCCAAAGGCCATCACACGGTACCTGGAGATGCAGTTGATACCAATTGCCTTTTTTTCTGCTTGGGTTGAGATTCGAGCATGACACATCCTATGTACAATGCCTGAGTTTGCAGCACAGCATCCATCACAAAATTCAGCTGATTGCACAAGTTGTAGTTGTAAGTCCATAAAACGGAGAGAAATCTAAATTGATGCTCTGGTCCTTTCAAATGTACCTTCAGATAACAATAAAAAGGAAGCAGTTAATACACAATTTTTGGAGAGTCCATCTACATTTTTGGGGTGGTTTTGAAAAGAGACACACACACATTTCACTTCAATGGACCCCATAATACAATCTCACTGTAAAATTTCAACACGTTATTCACAATTGCCTAAATCAGAATAATTATTTCCTCTTGTCAGATGTATTTATGTTTATGTATGAAAAATGTACCTCAAACAGAAGTCGCATCATTGCCCGAAAATGACCAGCACAGAATCCCTCACTTGCTCCGTGGACAACAATGTCAAACAGTCCCAACAACAGATGCAAATAATCTTTGCTGTCTGCATTTAAAGTTTCAGGGTTCCACCAGACCTCATCTGTAGAAATGCAAAGAAGTGGCAGTTAGGACCTGTAGCAAAAGCATTTTCTGAAACTTAAGCAAAACCAACTAAATCAGAACAAACACTTTCTTCAGGTTAAAACTGAGAAAGGCTAATTACTTCTGGGATCAAGTTTCAGAATGGCAAGAAACAAGAAAATGCAGTAAATACTACTTCAGTAAGCAAAGCATCCACGTTGTGAATTTTTCAAATTTCACTTCTCCTGCAATAAAAAACAAATACCTTTCAAAAAGGAATTTGGAGAGACCAGGCCTTCAATAAAACTTCTCAACAAAATGATGAACAGCATGGCATCTTCAAGATCAACCGATGTCTGAATGTTTAATTTTTGTGTGTACGTCGATAACAGGTCCCAGAAAGATTCATTCTCAGATGGGAACATAGTGGAAATGTTCTGAAAATGAAAAAGAATTCTGAGCTACTGCATTGTCAAGGAACATGAGGGCCAAATACCTTTCTTGGCCCTTAGATATCTGCCTCCCCTAATCTTCCATAAATTGATAAGCATAGGAAGATCACCAGTCTTACTGTATCCTTGCTTATTTTTTTTTTATGACTGTCACTACAATCTACTTTCTATAACTGTCCTTCTCACTTCATCTCATCTCTTTAACATGTTTTGAAAATTGCAGGAGCCACTGTTCCCTACCAGAGGCTTGTATCATGCAATCTCTCTCCTAAATCAACAAAACTAAACTCAGTGTACACACACACACACACACACACACAAATCTAGAGTTGAATGGGTGAAAAAGGGGCTTCTGACTGAAGCTGCAATTTTAAAATTAAAAATTCTCACCTCCTCTGAAGGGCAGTTGTCTTTAAATCTGTCCATTTTTTTACTCAAAAAATGAAAGATCCTTAAAGCCAGGAATAAATGACGGTCTCCCATTTGAGAGCAACTACAACATGACTGGACAAGGGTGAAACTTATAATGTGGCCTATTAGCTTCTGTTTTCCAGTAGGAGATTCCTTTTCAATAAGACTGATGAAACCTTCCACCTGAAGGAGAATCACAATAAGATTGATGAAACCTTCCACCTTGAAGGAGAATTATTCTTTTGAGAAGTGGATTATTTTGACAACTGCCTAACATTCTGCAAACATTTAGCTTTTCTGTGTCTTTATTTTTAAATATACTATAAAATATTGGCTTTAATAAATAAAACATGGTAGGTATACAAAGCTGTTGTATGCCAGGTTAGATTGTAGGATAATGTAATTCAGCACTCTCTATTTTGGCAAATGGCCCCTTCCTTATATTTTGAGCATGGGTCTGCTTAGGGATATCAAAGAATCTGAAAGTTAATCCTGGAATGTGTTCTGCTACAAAACAACAACCATTTCCCCATTATGGGAAACTCTAGTCCAAAAGCTCAGCCCAGCACTTTATATTTTTTTCTTTTTTTTCTTTTTCTAACTTCTAAATCATCCATCTCCCTTAGAGAGAACTTTATCTAGAAAGGAAATTTTCAGAGAGAGCTTGTTTTCAGCACCAATAGGTTATTTGCTTAATATAATCCTCTCTACTCTTCCATTTTAAGTCTATAAATAGTTAAATGCTTGAAATCAATAAAGTACTGTTCTAAACAATCAGTTGTTGGAGGACATGGGTGAGAAGATTTAATTGTACCATGGCCTGCTTAGTCGACTTCCACGAACATCTTCTACTAGGGGAAAAGGCAGCGAGGTTCAAATCACCTGAGCATATGCTTTGCAGAGAAACCTGTCCAGTTCTTTCTTCAAGTTTCTTTTTCATTAGAGATGCAGGATTATAGCTTGGCTGGATTATAAACGGAATCTCTCAGAGATGCTACTTTAAGAACAGAATGTACTAAACTAGTTGATTCAAGGTTTGGTCACGTGTGCTCATTCTTTTGCATCAATGAAATATGAAAATTCAACATTTCTTATTAAATTGGGATATCAATGTTTGAAATATTCCCCAACATGATGTAACAGAATGCATACAGGATGCCTGGCTGCTGTGTTTTATTATTATGCTACTTAAGTCAAACTGTCTTTAAACCCACTAAGAATCTGAGAATTCTATAATCAGGACATGTAAACTCCACACATACCATTTCTGACATGAAGGAAGCATCTTCTGAAATCAGATTCTTGGACAAGTGGTCCAGCAGTTTGACATTAGATGTACCGGGTAAGTCTCCTGATTTAGCTGAATTAGCCACCTCTTGGAAAACTATTTCAGAATGATAACAACATAAAAACAGAATGGGAAATCAAAGTGGGAGATTGGTTAAACCATTTGAAATAACTGATGGCTACAGAGAGGGAACGGTTTTAAAAGATTATGCACTTTTATTTTAAAATTCATTCATGGAAAAAAAAATGGAGGGTATCATTCTATTTACATACATGAAAAAAATGATACCACAGAATAACTCTTCATTAAAAAGGTGCCTAAAATGTAGAAAGTGCATTGGTTTTGAAGAATATCAATGATTTTACTCATAAATTGATACTATAGGTAGTCTTCAACTTGTAACTGGTTGTTTAATGATTATTTGCGGTCAAAACAACATCAAAATGGGTGCTTTACAGTAGGGGTCCCTAATCCAGAGTCTGGCACCCATCCACGGCCTGTTAGGAACTGGGCCACACAAGCAGTGGCTGAGAGCGCAAAGCTCCATTTGCATGCACAAACCCATCCCCTCCCCTGCCGCCACCACTGTTGCCAGTCCATGGAGCCGGAAAAGTTGGGGGCCGCTGCTTTACAGCCTACAAAGCTTCCAGCTGTCTTAAAATGTTGCCCCCATCACATGAATGCATTTCAGGTGTTTGGCACCCTGTTCGCTAATGATCTGTTGATAAGTGCTGTATGGCCACCTGATTGTCATGTATAATTTTTCTGACTTTCCCCAGAAAGTAAATGAGGAAATTGGTAGAGAAGAGGAGGAGAAACCCACCAGCACTCTGGGGCAACAGATTTCAAACCTGGCAAAAACACTAATGAAGGCCATTGTTCCGAGCCTTTCAGAACAATGACATTTGCACGTGTTTTAGTGAACACCATTGTCTCTGTCTATAGTCACGACTGTTCTCCCCAGTGGGTGGAGAGAGAGCTCAGGTCTGGGAGATGTTAGTCCCCTTCCCAGCGCTTCATTTAACAACCTGCACGGTCAACTTAAAGGCCACAAGTGGGAAATAAAGATTGTGTTCATTGAGCAGTGGTCACATGGCTTCTCGCTTAGTGATCACTTCACTCAACAATTGAGACTTCAGGCCCAGTTGTGGTCATAAAGTGGAGGACTACCTGCACAATCCTGGTTACTCAGATAAAAGGCTGAATTCCAGCCCTCAACTATTGACCCCTAGCCCTATTCAGTTTGGGAGGGTGGCCTTCATTATACCACAAGCCCAAGGAAGCTGTTGAGCAAATGGGAACTGCATCTTTGGATCAGAATTTTTGCAGTGTGAGCAGCCACTGGAAAGTCATGTCATTTGGATTTTGTTTTGCTGCAGCCTGATTTCAAACTTGCACAATCACAAATATGAAATGAAAGTTCTCTTTTTCTGACTTCTACTTCTTTTTTTCCTTATAAAAACACTCTTAAGTAACACAAAAGAGAAATACAGTGACTAGGCCTCCCTTTAAAGTGGGTGGGGAACGATGCCCCTTTTATGCTTGTGGACTTCAACGCCAATTTTTTTAAAAAATTCACATTTATATGCCGCCCTTCTCCGGAGACTCAGGGTGGCTTACAATCTTTGGAGCACAACCCAATGTGCTCCGAAATAGCCTTCATTCCATTGTATATGCCTGCTTATTACTAGGGATTTTTGGCCCCCCCGCAAGTGGCATTTTTACAAAGTCAGCTTATTGCCCTCAACAAACTTGGGTCCTCAATTTACCTACCCCGGGAGGATGGAAGGCTGAGTCAACCTTGAGCCTGGTGGGATTCGAGCCTGCACTAATTGCAGGCAGCTGGAGCTAAGTGCTAGGTGTTTAACAGCCTGCACCACCAAGGCTCTTAATTCTGGGAGTTGAAGTCCACAAGTCATAAAAGAGCCATTCTTCTCCACCCCTGCTTCAGAAATAAAGCAAGTACTTACCTTTTGGCCAACCTTTCAACAAAGGATGAAGAGAACAAAGACCAGACTCTGTTATGCAAATTGCCACTCTCCCTTCAGCAGATTCTAGATCTTTGTTGGTTATGACCAGAAAAGGTAGCAGATGTAAGACTAATTGATTGAAGAGATCTTTATTATCCTTAATAGTATCTACTTTCATTAAAAGGTATAGTATCGTTTCTAGAATTTTGCACCTAGCAAGTACATGGAAAGAAGGGATATGCTTAGTTTATACCTCTATAACCAAAAGTTGCACACTGTAAAACATAGTTTAACATTTTGTCATGATTGCATCTTTTGTGACAACAGAACGTATTTTTATTACCCCATGGTGTTGCCTGAGAAAAAGAAGACAATGTTCCCCTCTCTGATGGAGCCTGATATTAAAATTGGAACCCAGAATGGTATATCTAACATATTTCTCCTTCCCTGGCAGTACAAAAACATCACTAGTAACTGACAATTTGTTGTTCTTTCATGATGTTTAAAATTCGCTGCCAAAGGGAACCACCATTGTTTAGTGCCATCTTACCTCTTTCAACAGTCTATCTATTAATAAGTTTATTAAAATATTTTTTGCATTTTTTGAGGCAACTTTTCACTCAAAAACACAAATCTCAGTTCACTGTAAATGGAAGAATCATGTACTTAATTACTTATCATTGCAAAAGCTCCTGCACATCTAATGAATGAACTTAATGCAGAAATATATTTGTATGTATGTACTATATGTACATGTCCATACATACAGATTCTTTAATGAATAAAACAATTTTGTTATTACATTGATAAATATCATACAAATACAGTTAACTTAAAATGGCATTTTTCAACATATCTAGTAAAAAAAGCACTAGGAAGATGTAAAGATTCTATACTATGGAAAAAATTCCTAACTATTAATATAAAATTGAGACAGAAAGATGTAAAAATTATCGCTTACCATTTTTCATCCTTTGAGAGATCAGCTCTTTCAAACAGAGACAATAGACTGAATCCAATTTGTTCACTAAATATATTCAAATGAACCAAGGCACTCTAGAATAAAATTTAACAAATAATGTGGTTATTTGTATGCACAAAATTGCATAAAATACATAGAACAATCTAATGCAGAATCCTACCCAAAAATAACAATATGTGTATTTTAAAAAAATACAGTATTTTTAAAATATAACATAAATGAATCTAACATCAAAACAGACTTAGTGATTCTGGTTCCTATTTTAGATTTTACATGGCTCAAGGATTTTTCTGTCCCTTAGAAAAATCTTACTTTGATGATACAATTATAATTGTACAATTAGTTAGTTTCAATTTTACAATTATTACAATTATTGTGTAATTGTAAAATTGAAATTAACCTACTTGTTCAGAATAAGTTAAATGTCTGATCTGTTCTGTTGGCTTCAAGTTTTCCCTCCTCAGATTTTGTCTCAGGCAATACTAATTTAAAGCACTACTCTACATATTCAATTTTCTCTCTGACTGCAATTGGATTCATTCCCAAGTAAGAGAATACAGAATTTCAGCCAAAGAGCAGCAGGGAATCTGCTTTAACATGCTATCATTTTATTATAGATAGACCCTAGTAATTCTTTTTTAGAGATGGGTATCATGCCAGTACTTTAATACTATTTCAAAATATTGGAACAGTACTAGAGTAGACATAGGTTCAAGTCCATCCTCAGCAATGGAAACTCAATCGGCATTATCATAGTCACTCTATCTCACCTTCAGGGGAATAAAATGAGAGGGACTCCTATGCCTAAAGCTTCTGGAAGAAATTCTAACCAATGCAACAACTAATTCACTGTTGACTAATTCAAAGTGCCACATATGGCTTGGGGCCGGGGTACTTGCGGGAGCGTCTCCTGCCGGCATCACGCTCCGATCGCCCAGTACGCTCCCACAGGCAGGGCCTCCTTGGGGTACCGTCGGCTAGACATTGTCGATTGGCGATGCCCAGGGGTAGGGCCTTCTCTGTGGGAGCACCTACCATGTGGAACCAGCTCCCCTTGGGCCTTCGTTTGGCCCCTGATCTCCGCTCTTTCCACCGTGACCTGAAGATCTGGCTCTTTCAACAGGCCGGTCTGGACTGACCAAGGGGGGGAAGGGTTTGTTTTAGAGTTATTTTAATTAATTTTAATCTTAATTATTTTATTACTATTAGGCTTGTAATTGTTTAATTGTTTTTTAATGTAAATTTTTTGTACTGAGTTTTTTTTATTGTTAGCTGCTCTGAGTCCTTAGGGAGAGGGTGGCATACAAGTTTAATAAATTATTAATTATTATCCAATTATTAAAATTAATAATTTATTATTATAAATTATTACTATTACTATTACTATTACTATTATTATTATTATTATATGTTTAGCCTTCCAATGGATTAAGACTTACATCTAGTGTATGAAGAGATGACATAACCACATCTAAATTATCATCTTTGAGTCGTGCAACAATTGCTTCTTGTATGAAAGAGTCATCAAAGCCCTCCTAAAAATAAAAGTCATGAAGGAAAATTAAAAAGATATTAAAAATGTAATACCATGAATTCACAATTTCTGGGAAAAATCCAATTTGTTTACATACAGGCCTATCTGAATCATCATCATCCATTGCATTAAGTTATGAATCTGGGAATCATAAGAATTAAGGTTGTACCATTTATAAACCAGTTGGTCTAGTGCTTAAGATATCAGGCTAGAAATCAGGAGACTTAGTTTCATCTTAAGCATGAAAGCTGGCTTGATGACTTTGGGTCAGTCACTCTCTCACACAGCCTGACCTACCTCATAGGATTGTTGTTGTGGGGAAAATAAGAGGAGGGAGTATGTTCACTACCTTGAGTTATTTTTTTAAAATAATGAAGACAGGATAAAAATAAATAAAATAAAGTAATGTCAATCCTTCTTATACATGAAAGCTGAAGACTCCTAGATTCCCATGTCTACTTTTGGATATACATTATATGCAGCATACAATAACTGGAGAGTACAAATGAGGGCAGAGGTTTTTCTGACATTACCACATTTGTAGTAGTGACCTACTCCAATTACTGCTCAAGTTTATAAAAGATCATCTTTTATTCACTCAACACGAAGCCAGTGGAAATGTAACAGTGCTGTACAGTTTAGATTCAATGCAAAAGGATTGAGGATTTACTTTGGATTGCTATAAAGAAAAGGTACACAAATGACAACTTGGCGGCCATATGTGGCTTCAAGAGCTACTCCAGAGTGAATAGGGGCAAAATCTGTGGGTCCTTTTTTTGTGTGTTTTTTTTCAAACTTATGAAACTTCGGCAACCCTGCTGCAAATATCCCTATTTTTCTCATTGCTAGTAACAGCTTTCTGCTAAGCCAGAAAGCATATTAAAAATTCAGAAAAAAAAACTTAGAACTAAGAACCAAACAAGACAACCAACCTTTGATGTTTCAATTATTTCTTTCAAATGTTGAACAGCCAGGACTCTCACTCCTGGTTGTGAATGATTCAAACTAAGAAGCAGAGAGGTATCTGAATCTTCTAGAAACTAGGAATACAAGGTATAATCAATAAGGCTGCAGTTCTACTGCTGTTCCCCTGAAAGATCAGGGACAGAGGTGGTATTCAGCAGGTTCTGACCAGTTCTGGAGAACCAGTAGTGGAAATTTTGAATAGTTCGGAGAACCAGCAAATACCACCTCTGACTGGAGATTTTACAGTATCCTTCCCCTGCCACGCCCACCAAGCCACACCCAGAGAACCAGTAGTAAAAAATTTGAATCCCACCATTGATCAGGGAGCTTATTTCTTAGTCATTTTCTATACATAAACATGCAACTATATATCAACACATAGACATGAACACACAGGAAAAAAAACAGTGAATACATTGCTTTAGCTAGACCATAATTTGCTGCCAGTCTATATTCTTCACTATGCTCTTTCCCTTTACATGAGTCAGGCGGCATACAAGCCAGGATAAAAACATCAAATAGTTTCCCTTAAATGAATCAAGAACTATAATTAATCACCTCAAAAGATGTCAGGAAAAGTTGTTTTAACTATGTTAAGTTGGTTTATGGACCATGTATTGCTTTGGTTTTTTTAAAGTTTCTTTTCCAATTCATACATAAAGAAAAAAATGTGCTAAAATGCTGAAACCCGACACTAGATTACAGGGTACTTATTCAAGCATGCCAACTTGAAGATGTGGCAAATTTTGATAAACTTTTGGTGGTAACTTTGTCTACCAGTGATTTATATGCAGTTAAGAGCAGTCTTTTTATAGCCACTGGATACAAATTAGATGCTCTGTTAACATTATATCTCTATGACATCAGATTACATTTTTTAAAAAAAAGTTCATATCATCACATTTCAACAACAAACTGTTGTTCTAACAAACTGTTAAAATGGCAGCAAAGGTATCACAACGTCATTTCTTGTTGTCAATACCGTTAAGAGAAAAATCCATGATTATTTTATGGAATGCTCTAAGTCTAAACTGGTCTTAATGCCGATGTGTGAACAAATTAAAAAGAGGAAATCTTAATTATTAGTCTTAGAATTTACTTACCTGGTATTTACCACCACTCACTGAAAGAGAAATGAATTGGTGGAAGAGATCTTGCTCCTTCTGATTTCTGATGTTCTTCAGATATTTCTCCAGTACCAAATCTAGGGTTCTAGAGTACCTGCGATAGGCAAAGAAAACAATCCATACGGTACTCTGGGAAAACCAAGCGTGGTTCTTTATATAGTATTTCACTATGTCTAGTATATGCCACCCAGAGTCACTTTTTCATGAGATGGCTGGCCACATAAATTTGATAAATTAATACATTTTGTCTACAAAAATTGCTAAAACCTTATAAATAAATGTCATTTGCAAAAAGACTAAAGATGGGATAGAAATAAACAAATACATATTTTATACAAGACATTGCAATAAGTCAGCTTCCTTGCAGAAGTTCTCAACAGTCAGCGAGAGCAGTTGAGAATATTTTTGGAAATCTTGAAAATGCCACACTACTGATGTTGTTTCCAGGGATCTTACAATACGTATTTCAGGGAAGATAAATGTACTTTCAGACCATTAATAAAACAAACTCAGTGAAGACAGTTATATGGATTTAAGAGATCAGAAGGCAAAGGTTTGATCTAGAAAAAGAAGTGCCTGTCAGAAACCGGAAGAAACACAATTTTCAGTTCCTTCTTTCTTCGTTCCTTAGAGCAGTGGCCCCCAACCTTTTGGGCACTAGGGACCGGTTCCATGGAGATAAGCTTTTCTGCGGACCTGAGGGAGTGTGATTTTCATGCTGTCTGCATCCCACTTTGCTTGTTTGTGTGGTCTGGTTTCTGGCACGCTGCACACAGGTTCCAGTCCACAGACTGGGAGTTGTGGACCCCGGCCTTAGAGGTTTGTGTGACATTCTAGTTCTGAAGCTCTAAAACCTTCCTGATTAGGAGAGCTATGGACTATTGATAATTGTTATGGTTTGGTACTAAATAAATGTTAACTTGCTGATTTGGAATTACTTATTATTAGAACACACCTCTAGTATTTTAATATCGGTTTTGAGTTTTTTCAACAATTTTGTATGCAGCATTTCAACTTTCTGTTGAGTTACTATGAAGTTCTTAATAGGATATTTATTTATTTTAAAATAAATAAAAATGATAGAAGCTGTATGAATTCAAGCAAAATATAAGGGATTGGAGCCTACCTTCTGATTCCTATTGTATTGTTTATTTATTTATGTGTTTATTTACATAGATTATTGCCCAGTTTCTGAGAATTTGTGTGACATTAAGAACAAAACCATAAATTAAACAATACTCCAGTAAAAAGGTAGTTTGAATGTTATGTTCCATTACTGGACCCTTATATGGAAATTAGTTAGGTCTGGATACAATAGTTCTGAACCTGGTTTTCAGCAGCAGAGTAACATCTTAGCATCCTTCCTTCACCAGACAAGTAGTGAAGTTGATGTGGGGTAGCTTACAATGCCAATAGAAGCCTTGAGTGCAATTATTTTACCTTTCTGAATAAGACGCCTGAAACTCAAATTCCATGGCCTATCATGATTTACTTCTGAGGTTCACTTTGAAATGGGTGGATCACTGGGATGTGCAAAAATACTTTCAGTGCAAACCAGAGCAAAAATTCCACTGAAATTATTTACTTATTAGACAATTTATATTGCTGCCTATTCACACATTGTGACTCAAGGTGGCTTACAGGGATATTAAAACACCATATATATAAAAAAGAAAAGAATCAAATAATAAATTAATAAAATAATAAAACAATAGCCCCCTACCTCTCACCCCAGTGACAATGCATCAAACAAGCCATTTAATGGGCTCCATACCGCTCTGGGTTCCCCAGGCCCGCTGGCAAAATCAGGTCTTCAGTACCTTCCGGAAGAGTGGGGGCCATTCTAATCTCTGGGGGAATGATGTTCCAGAAACAGGGAGCCACATGGAGAAAGCCTTTCTTCTGGGTCCCACCAGGTATATCTCCCTAGACACCCGCAACATTCTTTGTCTACCCACTCTAGTGGGTCGTTTAGATGTGACCG
This sequence comes from Naja naja, assembly GCA_009733165.1. Taxonomy (NCBI): domain Eukaryota; kingdom Metazoa; phylum Chordata; class Lepidosauria; order Squamata; family Elapidae; genus Naja; species Naja naja. Next base: position 77,604,471 of record CM019148.1, on the reverse strand, counting down.
GCAAGAGACAGTCCCTCAGATAACCTGGTCCCAAGCCATGAAGAGCTTTAAAGGTGACAACTAGTACCTTGAACTGTACCCGGAACCAATCAGCAACCAATGCAGCTCCCGCAGCAGAGGCGATACATGTGCACACTGACGTCAGCACAAAACCATGCGGACTGCTGCATGTTGCACCAACTGGAGCTTCCGGATGCTCTTCAAGGTCATCCCCATGTAGAGCAATTTGCTTTGAGAATGGAACATAATGCTATTGTTTTGAGTTGTCTCAAGTATTTCATATTCTCCTGGGCGACTTGACTAAAGGACTATCTTGAATCTTGCCTTGAAGTTCTATTTTATTTTATTTTAACTGGTCTTGGTCAGCATACCAGTTCGGGTCGGTTGAGGCTAGATGGGATGATGTGGGGATCTGAGAAATTTTATTTAGTAAATCTTTATGATGCCCATCTTTGACTTTCTACTTCTAGATTCTATTCATTCATCACAATGGAGCAGAATCTGTTTTACCCAAGAAAGCTGAAGCTGCAGTATGTACCATCTGGACAGGTTTGAAATAACTTGGGAATAAAGCATCAATTGGTTGACTTCACCTCTATTTTAATCTCTTTTATTATTATCTTCTTTAATAAAGGTTAATTTTAATCTAATTGGCCTATGCATAAATACTTTATCTCTATCCCCAGTAAGAGTGTGCAATAAAATCTAAACAGCATAGATTTACATTTCTATATTACAAAGTCACATATTAATTCTAGTAGCAGTTTTATGATTTTATCAATAACGTAAGTCTGTTTTATTATTTTACTTACTTTCTTTCAAAAAGTCTGATTAGAGGAAGCAACTCTTTATTAATTTCAGCTATTTTGCCAGGATCAGAAACACTCCTTACACCATAGGAAATGTAAGCCTCCAGAAATTTACTGAAATTGGAAAAAAGGAAACAATTAGTTCCTTACAGAGAATATTTTTTACAACTTTATCAAAGAATGTGAAAACTTAATAATATAGACATTTTATGATATACAGCTTTTTTTAACGCATCCAATTTCTATCTACTCATCCCACCCCCTTCCCACAATGACCAAAACATGTCTTACCTAGTTTTATTTAAAAACAATGATCATAAACAAATAAATAGCCTGAAATTAAAACACACTTCCAATTTCCAAGAGACAGATTTTGGAAGAGAGCAGGACCAATGGAAGAGATTATCTGTTGCTCATAACTGAACTATGGAGTCCTTGGTGGTCTTTGAGCTTGGTTGTCTGCTTGCAGACGTTTCAGTATCCAACTAGGTAACATCATCAGTGCCAGGGAGAGTGGGGTTTGCTCTCGGTTTATATATAGTAGTTGTCCTGCCAGTGTTGGAGGGTGTGTGGTTCCCTTCTTGATAGTTCCTTGATTAGGGTGTTCTGTTAGATTGTGTAGTGTTAATTCCAGTGTTGTTTATCCAGGTGTTGATTGCTGGAGGGGATATGTTCCAATCTGTTTTCCTCTTAGCTTGTTTCTTGTCTCTTTTGAGTGGAATATAAATGTAGCTAACCTTGCCAGTTACAGGTAGCAGCTGCAAGGCAGCTATTCCAGTACCTGAGTGAGCATTCCAAGAGCAGGGGAGTGGGAAAAGGAAATCATGGTTACATGATTTCCCACTTAGTGACTGCAGCTGGTCTCAACTGCAGTCACCAAACAAGGACTACTTGTATTGATAAATATAACCTAAACAAACAAAAGCTCCACCTCCCAATTGATCCTGAGAGAAAAAAAGAGAAAATATTGGTCTACAACACTTAACCAATAGAACCCTATTAACAAATTGCGACATGATATGAAATCATAGTTTATTAAAAGACCATAGCTTACCATGCCAATAAATGATCCAAATCTTTTTCCAGCGGTATAGTTGTAAGTATAGCTTCTAGATGTTTAATGTAGATTTGATTATCAATTGTGTGGGATCCTTCCTCCATTTCTGAAAACAAGTAGATGCCATAAAGAAAATAATGACCGCCACTGAATCTTTCTGATTCAACAGTTCCCAGTGTTTATCATTTAGGATAGCAGAATGTCTTTCTTTCCTGTGTTATCTGAGGTTGGGTGATATAAAGCCAACATGCCCTCTATTTTGTTCTGACTGATTCAAAGAACCATGCTTCTAAAAGGGATAGCAAAATCTCATTAACAGGACCTAAGAACCCAACTATAGTCCTGCTGGACCAAGCCAAGGCTCATCCAGCATTTTGTATCTCAGAATGACCAATCAGATGGCTGTGGAATTCTTAGCAGCAGAAGTTAGAGACATATCACTATCACCATCTCATTTATCTGCAGTTGCTATTTTGAAGATGCAGTCTGCCACTTGGAATTAACACGCAATCTACAAAATAAGTTAATACTTGACCAACCTATCCTCCATGAATTTATCCAATTTCTTTTTAAAGCCATCTGAGTTAGTGGCCATCACTGTACTGTATTACCACATGTGGTAATAAACTCCTGAAGTTAATTATCTATAGCCTTCTTTTGCTTATATTAAATCTTCCAGTGAGTTTCAGTCTTAGTGTTTTGAGAAATGGAGAATAATGCCTTTTTGTCTTCTTTCTCCGTGCCATGCAGGGTTTTATATCCATTACGTATACAATGAAGAGATGCATAAGTGAAAAGACGGGGCACAGATGAACATACCTGCTTTTCCATAAATAGCTGAATGAACTAGGTGGGGCAGCAGATAATGTAAAATTGGACTGACATCGTGAACTGCTGAAATTTCATGGAGAATAGCAATCAGATTGGGTACATTACACAGATGAACATATGGCCTGCATTAAAAAAAACACAGTAAAAGTAGTTATGGGATCTTCTAGAGCAGGAAAGCTGGCTGGGAATTTCTTAAAAGAAATGATGTTAAGGAATGAGTCCTTCCACAAATACCCCAAGATATCTTAAGAGTTTCTAGAGTAAAATTTACAAATAACATGTGAAAATACTTCCAGAAGTTCAATAATGAAATACATTTTATGTAAATCAAAAGCCAAAGTTTGTATTAAATATCATTAGTGTCAAACCTCAAATCTATCCATAGAATAGAATAGAATAGAATTCTTTATTGGCCAAGTGTGATTGGACACACAAGGAATTTGTCTTGGTGCAAATGCTCTCAGTGTACATAAAATAAAAGATACATTCGTCAAGGGTCAAGAATCATAAGGTACAACACTTAATAATAGTCATAGGGTACAAATAAGCAATCAAATCATATTAGGAAACAGTCAATAAAAATTGTTAGGATACAAGCAATAAAGTTACAGTCATACAGTCATAAGTGGGAGGAGATAGGTGAAAAGAAGGATGGGAGGATTAATAGTAATAGTAATGCAGACTTAGTAAATAGTCTGACAGTGTTGAGGGAATTATTTGTTTAGCAGAGTGACGGCGTTCAGAAAAAAACTGTTCTTGTGTCTAGTTGTTCTGGTGTGCAGTGCTCATGATTTACCTTTAAATTGTATCTGTAATCCTAATTAATAGAGAAAACCTATTTCACTTGCTGATGACAGAAATACACATGCACTCCCCCTCTCCAAATACATTCATTTTCCTTACTTTTCCCCAAGTCCACCTTCCTTCTGGTTCTGTAGAAGGACAATCAAGCAGCAAAGCCCGTCTTTGACAAGAGAGGGTGTTTTCATCAAAGTCTTACTAATCAGTAACATCAAGGAACAAACCAGTGATTGTTCCATTGTCACCCTCACAGTTAATTGACAGATGATCATATACGTTGCTGCTCTGAAATCCACCAAGGATGATTTCAAACCCTATAGCGAGGAAAAGGAATAAAAATATATTTGACAATTTAAGTAGGAGGGCTTTGAAAATAATATAGCACAGCAAGTCATAAAAGGTTTAGATCTATACAAATAGCACTGGATAATGGGGAAGGCCCAGGATTTTCAGAAATACATCTATCTTTGCTTTTTTTTTTTTAAATTACATTTATATGCCGCCCTTCTCCAGAGACTCAGGGCGGCTTACAATTTTTGGGATACAACCCAGTGTGCTCAGCAATAGCCTTCATTCCATTGTACATGCTGCTTATTACTAAGCGGCATTTTTACAAAGTCAGCTTATTGCCCCCAACAATCTTGGGTCCTCAGTTTACCTACCCCGAGAGGATGGAAGGCTGAGTCAACCTTGAGCCTGGTGGGATTCGAGCCTACAGCAGTTGTAGGCAGCTGGAACTTAAGTGCAGGCAATTAACAGCCTGAGCCACCAAGGCTCTTATTCTTTATTTGTTATAGAAAATCTCTTTTGAGTATAGACCAAAAGGCCGAATTAGGATAGCCTATGAGAGTAACTAAATTGTTCAAAATTGGGAAATACATTTAGATTGCATTGTCTCACTTTATTTAACTTATAAGCAGAACGTATAATGACAGCTGAGATCAGGTACCTTCTGGATATATGGAAGCAATCTGGAGACAAGGGTGTCTGTGACATTTGCTACGGCCCCAAGAGCAGACACAACTGTAGAAGCATAAAAAGTCAGCAGGACTCTTAACTGTGATGAACTCCCTGGGTGTTGTGAAAAAACCTGGAGGAAAGAAAAAATACATTTGGAATAGGGATAGTGTAAATAGTGGGAAGGGAGGAGGGATAGAGGAAGGGAGGGAGGGAGGTCAAACCACACATTATTTTTATAAGTACAATATGTTTTCTCTATTCATACATAGAGTTCATTCACCGGGGTGGTGTGATGGTGAACATGATGGAGCACAAAAAGTTAGAGGTGGTATTCAGCAGGTTCTGATCAGTTCTGGAGAGTGGAAACTTTGGGTAGTGGAAACTTTGGGTGGTTTGGAGAACCGGCAAATACCACCTCTGACTGGCCCCGCCCCCATCTATTCTCTGCCTCCTGAGTCTCAGCTGATTGGCTGGGTCTTCTTTTGTTGCCCTGCACAGGAGAATGGAGCTGGAAAACAGGTTACTGGGGTGGGGAGGGAATGGGATTTTGCAGTAACCTTCCCCTGCCACGTCCACAAAGCCATGCCCACGAAGCCATGCCACAGAACCAGTAGTAAATTTTTTTTAATCCCACCACTGCAAAAAGTGTAAGTTCCAGTCTATCCTTAGCTGTGGAAGTTCATTAGGTGACTTGGGCCAGCCACTCTCTCTCTCAGCCAATCTACCCAAAAAGGGTACTGCTATGGGGCAATGGGAGGAGAGTACACTATGAATGCCACCTTAAGCTCCTATACAGGCAGGATAAAAATCTAATCAACAATCAAATGGGTAAGGGAGATGGTAAGTAGTATATACAGTAGCTCCCATAAGAAGTACAAGGTTGTATGTGAGGCCTTTCATTGTGGGGGAAGTACAGAATTGCACCCAATGAAATAGGAATGCATACAGGCAATATTACTGCATGTTTGACAAATGAATCCTACGCCTATGTTTAAAGTTAGGAATGCAAAAGAGAAATAACCTCATGTAGGAGATAGAAAAAATCATGCTGGCCTGGCTAAACATGTCTGTAGCTGGACAGTTTAATAATTTTCAGAATAGCTTTGTTCAGTACATTAACTTAGTTGCAATAATTTCTATTGCATTCAATTAATTTCTGCGTCCTAATTTCTCTTTAGTACATAACTATTTAATTAAATATTGAGGGAGGGAGAGATGGGGGGTGGGAGGGAGGGAGGGAGAGAGAGAGAGAGAGGGACAGACTATCACACCAACAGTGCATTCACCAACCTTTACAGATTTAGTCACCAGGTTGCATAGGAAATCCAGGAAACCCAGATCTTTGTGGCAGTGCGTAATCAAAGTTCCTCGTGCAAGAGGGACTCCTGGTTTCTATGAGAGAGTGAGGGCCCAAAGGAGGAAAGATAAATAGACAAGGTGTTCTTCAACCTCAGCAACTTAAGATGTGCAATCTTCAAATCCCAGAATTCGCCAGTCAGATGCTGGTTGACGAATTCTGGGAGTTGAAGTCCCCGTATCTTGAAGTTGTTAAACTGAACTAGATAATCAATTTTAAAAACACAGAGATAAAACCAGTTCATGGTAATTAGTTCAGAACTTCAAAGTTAATTTAAGCACATATATTTTCAAAACCAAAGTTTTTTTCCCACATGCCATTTTTATCCAGACATTCATATATTATTCAGAAATAATCCTATGCTGTTTATATGAAATTAGAACCAATAGCTTGTTGTGTGTGTGTGTGTGTGTGTGTGAGTATGTGTATGTATATGTAGTTATACAACTACCCCAAAAGTACTTATTCATACATTTTACTTCATGTGTAAATGTGCAATTCTAAGCATAGTAGGAGACAGAAAATCCAAAAATTAGTTTAAAGAAACCTCAGATTCAAAGTGCCAGCAACTGAGATCACTGGATCCCTCTGGGTGACTCACTTTTTCATTGTAACCCATCTCAAATAATTGCCATAAAATTTTAGTTTAAAGAGAGTATGTATGTTATCAGCATATATGCTGCTATGATCTGCTAAGATGCAGTAATGATTACTAATAAGTAATTCAGTCACAAATTAGAAAAATGAGAAAGTTGGAAAGTTTTTATTGACTTGAAAGTCGTTGATTGAATGGTTAATAATCATAAAAGATGTTATAAAACAGAAAATAAAACAGGAAAAACAAAAAAACCTGTAAGAACAATGGTCCAAATCAATAGATTACAAATTTATTGATTTGTTCTAGTATACCTTGTATTTAAATAAAATAACAATGCAAAAGAAGGTAGGTACACTAGTAAGAATGTTTCACAGAAACACTCTGTGCAATATAGACAGCATTATACAGTTGACTTATATTATCTTCCACTACTTTACCTGAATTGGATGCAACCAATGCCATTTATGAGTTGGGTCGCTAATTTTTAAAAGTTGGATAACTCGCACAAACAGCTTTGTCTCATGGTAGGGCAATACACAGCCAATCAAACTGTCTTGATTATACAGATGAATATGAAACCTACAATCAGAAAACCCATGGAGAATTAGATAAAGAAGTTAACATTTCAGAGAATTATGGATGTAATATGATACAATCTATGATGCAGGTAGTCTTCAATTTACAATACTTTGCTTAGTGACTGTTCGAAGTTACAACAGCATTGAAAAAAGTGACTTATGATCATTTTTCATATTTATGACTGTTGCAGCACCCCCATGGTCACATGATTTACATTTGGATGCTTGACAACTGACTCACGTTTATGACGCTTGCAATATCCTGGGGTCATATGATCACCTTTTGTGATCTTCTGTCAAGCAAATCAATGGGGAAACCAGATTAACAATCTTATTATTCATTTAACAACTGCAGCAATTCACTTAACACATGTGGCAAGATGTAAAATGTGGCAAAACTCTCTTAACAACCATCTTGCAGAGCAACATAAATTTTGGGCTCACTTATAGTTCTAATTTCAGTACAGGACTACCTGTACCAAACTGATAAACCTTCATCTTTGCACTGGTGTTTTTTTTCTTTAAAATCCTTTAAAATAGTTTTGGAGCTCTGATTGGCTGACCTTTTGAAGTTAGAAAAGTTGGCGAAAAGAGGAAATACCACTTGCCCTTGAGAATTAAAACTAGGAAGATTGGTGAGAAATTCAGACTATATTATATTCAAGAACATTTTAATTTAATAAACAGGAAAGATTAGAAAAGGAAAAAAACACGAGAAAGAGAAAAATACATTGGAACCAGTTTGGCTTGATGGAGAAAGGAAAACACTATTCTTAACTATCCCTCATGATGAAATATTACTAAATCCAAAACTGTGCCATATACAATAGGTGTTTACAGTGGTTCCAAGTACTATTTTAAAAAGTAACACATTCTAAGAATGCTTTAAGGGGCTTGACTCTATGGACATCCACACAACAAACAGTAAGATATCAGAGAAGCATGAATGAATTACCTGTGAATCAGCCACTCAAGGCATTTCTGTGCTGGCTTAAGCATGAAGTATGGAGACAAGTGAATCAGGAACAATGAAATATTTTCATCTAGTTGCTGGTTTATTGCTTTAGTTTGGACACTGCGTTCCAAACCTTTAGATATTTGACTGAAAAGTGTTGTCTCAAATATCTCAAAGGACGGGTCAATCCCAATCAGCTCTTCCAGGCCAGTGCATCCTGTGAAAGTTGTCAGAAATAGTTTTACCAATTAATAGAGGCTTTTTAAAGACAGTGCAGACAATAGGAAATCTTTTTATTCTGACTGTGCTTAGAAATGAAGTTGTGTAGATGACATAATTCTAATGCATAAACTTAAAGAACTGCAGGTTGACATAACTAAGCTTACAAATCAGGTACTGTTTTAATTATCAAAACACAGAACCATTCTAGAGCTGCCCAAGCTATTATATTCAATAACTTAAATTTACTAAGAACTTACCTATAAATGTTTAGCTCATATGTTTATTAAATTTACTACATAATAGCAATAGCACTTATATACGGCTTCTGAGTGCTTTACAGCCCTAAATTTACAGAGTCAGCATATTGCCCCCAACAATATGGGTCATCTTCTCTGAAAACTAAGTGTTTTTTAATCAATAACCTTGTATAGACCACAAGCTTATTATAAATTGCTATTTACAGAATGAAATAATATATACCCATCAGACATATGAAGCATGCTTGGCAAGGACTTAAGGCTTGTAACTAATAAGACAGAAATTAACAGTAACACAAAAAAGGATTTACATTAGTGATTGAATTATAAGAGTATAATAGATGTTGTGCATCCTTAATTACTTACTACACTAGTAATGTATGCTATTGTAACAAAGTTTTATTTTTCTTCTGTGGTATACATAATAATCCATGAAAATTTAATTTATTTAATATTGTTAGTGTATGGATTATAAACAAGATTAAATTTAAATAACCCCATTTAATCTTCTAAACATGAAAATAGAAAATGCTTGAAATTGAAGGCATAATTTGTGCCACTCTTCTTTAAAGCAAATTTATATATAATTTTACCCAAAATCCACAAATGCTGTCATCAGGATAAGCATGTACATGGTATCTAATGCATGTGTATATGTTCATATGATTTACTTATTTATTCCTGGTGGCCATATTTGTGTGCTTGATTTAACCACAAAGAAATAATGATCTGTGATTTCATGCTATTTTTAAAACATTCAGAAAGAGCATCATTCATTTTTCTTTTAAACTATTTCAAAACTGAATATCAAATAGAAGATCTTGCCCCTTTTCCCCAAGCCAGGGAAAGGAAGCATCAGTGGCAAAGTTACAGAGTGCTGGACTACCAAGATCATCCTTGGTAGTTGGCCATGTTTTTAAGGCTACACTTACCTATCGCAAAAAAAGTATCTCTGTCAATATTGGCAGCTTCTTTACAATCAAAGAGCAATGAAGCCGCTTCACTTCTAGATAAGAGGCTGGGGTCATTCTGAGGTAGCGCAAGGCGCTTCAGCTGATGTGCAAGGGATGTCATTGTTTCACACTCCTGTGGCAAAAAAAATTAATCAATCAAAATATTTCACAGCTGCAACAAATATTAAAATCAATCTTCCTAACCAGTTCAAGGTCTTAAACTTTTATCCTATCTAGCCAATGCTGATAGAGAAGGGTGATGAGAAACATAATTGAACACTACAAGAGAACTCCAGTGTGGTGAATTATCTACCAAAACAACTTACCTGCACCTTTTATACCAGTTGTGTAGCAATAAAGCCATGGACATAATGTATTCAATGTTTGGTTACTAATGAAAGCCAGCACTATATCCTATTGCCTTAAGCATGATTTGCCCAACAAGAGCCAATTGTCTGATTCGTAATACCTAACCAGACCAAACATGGACACAACTACAGCACAGCCCACCTGAAGCCACCATCAGACGTGTCACATAGGGCACACCAAAATGTATCAATATAGCCCCACTAGATTGTATAGTAAAGGTTACACGCAAGCACTCTACGGATCGAGAACACGCTCTTGTGTTTGTTATCCCGACAAAATTCAAAACTCAGCTCAGTCCCTCGTGGAAATCAGACAAGCCTCCAATCCTCATCTTCAGCCACCCGACCGTCTCTGTAGTAAGACCGGGGGGGAGGAGAGCGGGTTCAACGGTGAATTTATGCCACACTCTCGACTGCCCCCAGAAATCTGGAGCACACCCTCTGCAGGGAGCCCGCGCAGCGCAATCCTAAACCGATGCAGCTTCCACGCTCTCAGGGATCGCGCATTAAAGATCTACCTGGCGTGCCCACGTCCAGACAGAGATCGTGGAGGTGGATCCGCTGTCAGTCCAAGCAGCAGTTCCGGAAGGATGAAGGCGTGTGCAGCTGGGGAGTCTACGATCTACCAGATGCACGATCAACTGCCGGCGTACATCCCCGATCTTTCCCTCCAACGGTAAGTCCACTCCACTTCTTCCCACGTGGGTAGTAGAGTAGCGAAACGTTTCCCCCTTGACCCGGAAGCATAAGCCAAGCACGAGCATTTCCGCTGTGGTGCGGTTAGAAACAGGTAGCGTCCCTCCCCGCTGTTTCCTTGCTTCGATCGCTGCTCTCGGCTGCCCCCGTCAGGTGTCTCTTTGATTTGCCCGCAGTCTTCTGGCTGGAGAATTCTGGGCATTGAACCAAATGGTATTTTTTTTCCAAGAGGCAACTGGACTTTCTGGTTTTTCTTTTTCTGTGAAGACGTTTTGCTTCTCATGCATGAAGCTTCTTCAGCTCTGGAGCTTCTTGGATGAAAAACTAAACGTCTTTAAAGAAAAATAGAAACCAGAAAATCCAGTTGCCTCTTGAAAAAAAACATCTTTGGGATAATCATGACCTGGATGGCTGAGAATCTCCATAGACATCTGGGCATTGAAATCCACAGATCTTAAAAATTGCCAAGGTTGAGAAAGGCTGTGGAAGAGGGATTCCGAAGCTAACTTCGTTTTTCATTGGGGGAAAAAAACATACATTTAAAGAAAAAAAAGGTGATATCTTAGCCTTGCTCCCTGGAATAAAAGGATGGATTTCCTTTTTTAAGGTGTAGCATGCAATCAACAGGTTTCATAAGTGTATATACAGGTAGTCTTCTATTTACAGCAGTTCATTTAATGACAACTCAAAGTTACAATGGGACTGGAAAAAAAGTGATTTATGACCATTTTCTGACACTTAGAACTGTTGCAGCATTCCCACAGTCACGTGGTCAAAATTCAGGTGCTTGGCAACTGGCTCATACTTAGGACCATTGTAGTGTCATGGAATCGATGTGATCACCTCTTCTGACCTTCGGACAAGCAAAATCAATGGTGAAGCCCGATTCACTTAACAACTGGGTTACTAACTGTGCAAGCAAAGTCGTAAAATGGGGCAAAATTCACTTAACAAATGTCTCACTTAACAACATAAATTTTGGGCTCATTTGTGGTCGTATGTCGAGGACTACCTGTATTCAATATAAAAATATTGGCAGCCCTTAGCTTGCCTTGAACCTTGTCTCCAGAATGTGGTCAAAAGTCAACCCAGTGGCTGCACATAAAATCCAGAAAGTGTTTGGACAATCATATTGACATTTTTGGCCATACTCCATCCACACCTGTGTGTTACCTGATCTCAAGGAGTGCAAGGTTGGATCTGATTAATATGAGGGACCACCAAGACACCTAAAGTTAGAGACCATTAGAGGCTAAAGTAGGAAATTTTTTAAAAAGCAGTTTTGAATGTTAGCAAGAGGGGAGTGTAAATGTAGTGTTAATGTGTATGAATGTGGTCTGAATCCTTTTATTTCTTTTATTAATTTATTCAACATCTTTCCATTCCTTCCCAATTAAAAAAAATAGTGACTTGCATTGAATCAGTAATGAAAGCCACATCTGGCCCGAGGTCCTGCTTCAGTTTACCTTCCCAATAAGCAACTGAGTGGAAAGACCCTGATAAACTGGAATCTCTATGAAAAAGGAGAGGAGAACTCTGAGCCCCATGTTTCACTCCTTTTTATAGTTAACACAACAAAGAAAATGCGAGAGGAAAGTTGATTGGACAGGCTAAAAGTAACCTCCCCTTTGCATAGGCAATCAATTACATGTAGTCTGTCAAACATTACGTATTTGCATCCCATTATACCACATATGTTCATTAAAATGAGGTCTGATGTCAGAAGAAGCGTAATTGTAAGGAAAAAGTTTGTTTGGAGTTCACAAAAAGAGATAAACCAGACCCCAATTTGTACTAACAACCTTTTTCTTATCCGGAGTTAGTCTCCAGCTTGTTTATCTGTTTAGGAATGTTAAAAGCTAATAAACCTGAGCATCATTTTAAAAGAGAGAAAATAAATAAAATTAAAATACAAAGTAACTATGTTAGTTAACCAATTACAAAAGCCATGTCATTTGCCCCTCAGTGATGCATGGATTGCTAATTGCTTCCAAGTTACAATCTAAAAAAATGGCAGCCATAAGTGCTGTATGAACAAAAACAATAAGCAACATTAAGCCATTTATTCCTTGTTCTTACTACTATTATCCCCTTTGAAACCACCTTATAAATCATATTGCATGTTATTGATCTTCCAATGGAGACCAAGATAATTGCTGGTTGTATAAAGTTGACCTGGGATTCAGCAGCTCTGTTATGCTTGTCAGTCCAACCTGCTGCCTGCTCTGCAATTTTTATAATAACAATTGTCAGTTGTTGAAAAGCGTGACACACCTTTGAAAAGAGTCACTAGCAGCTAGCAGTTTAAAAGAAAAATAAATCTCTTTTAGAATGAGTCTTTGAAGTGGAACTAAAAATACCATTTCTCACATTGCTGGCAGTGATAATAAGCTGATGTGAAATAGAAACAGAACGCTTAGATGCTTAAAATGTATGCATGTGTGAAAGTTGGTTACCGTAGTAAGTTATTCTACATGTAAAGTCCCGGCTACTTTTTCTCCTGCCTTTTGCATTCCCACTACCGAACCATTTTTAAAGCCTTGGATCTGTCTCACCATTTTTTCCAGCTCTATGCCAGCACTATTTGTAGTTTTCCACCTGTCACTGTGTGTATTATATCCTAAGTCTGTGTAGTGTTCCTGAAATTCTCATGTGTGAAGATATTGGGAGGAAGATGATTCATCAGTCCCTTTCTGTGTGATTTTTTTTAACCAATTAGGCTTAAATATGCTTGGAAATAATATGCAATTACTGTTTCAGGTAATGTGCTTAGGAATAGATGTGTTAATTTCATTGAAATAATTCATTTTCATATAATTTCAAGCAGAAATCATACTGTATATTTCTGAATATTTTTATGTGAGAATTCATATTTCATGTTAGCTGATTAACTATAACCCTATCAAGTTTCTTTTTAGTAGGTCTTTTCTTAAAAAAAATCCCATATTTCCATTCAATAATTTCTGTTAGTCTAGTGAATCCTTTGAACAAAACTCTACAGAGTTTTCTTTTTTGTGTTATTCTGTGACATAGTTTTTTGGACAGGATTTCCATTTAGCTGAAATCTACTAGGAAGGAAAAACTAAAGATTAAAAGTTGGAGATTTAGAACACATGAAAGTATTTTCTTTACACAGCACCTAAGTCATTTAATGGATTCCCACAAGAATAAATGATACGAAATTAGAACAATTCATGGAGGATAAGGATGTCAGGGGCAGGAGTGGGATTCTACTGGTACAGACCGGTTCTATAGAACTGGTTGTTCCAATTCTGTGCATTTTGGAGAACCGGCAAATTGTGCCACTGGTTGGCCCCTCCCTGACTGCCCCTCCCCACCCAGTCACTCCTTACCTGGCATGCACACCATCCAACTTGCCTGCATTGTGCCTTCTCCTAATTTTTGGTAAGTTGCTATTTTTCCTTCCCCCCCCAATGATCAGCTGTTCCAACTATCAGCTGTGCCGGGTGATTTAGATTAGCTAGAAAGGAGGAAATGGTTGGATTTCTTGCTTTCTAGCTAATCTAAATTGCTGTTGTACTGCTTTGCCTTCGCCCAGGAGACTTCCCAGAGGCCCAGTCAGGGGTAGTATTCAGGGGGTTGAGGGGGGGAAGAAGTGGTCTGAGAGCAGAGCTGAACCTTCCTTAGGACTGAAGCTTCTATTTTTCAGTGCAAACTCAGGCAGCAGATTGCAGAAAGGTAGATCTGTGAGTGAATCTGTGATTCTGTGAGAAACTCAATCTGCCTGCCTGCTTTGCCTGATTTTGGGTAAAAGTTGCTCTTTTTTTATTAAAAAATCAATATTTTCATAAATATTTACAATATTTATATACAAGCCACACCCAGCCAGTCACATGACCACCAAGCCACACCCACAAATTAGGTCATGCCCACAGAACCGGTTGTTAAGAAATTTGAATCCCACCCCTGGTTAGGGGACTCTTCTAGTTATGATATTTCTTTTCACGCAGATAAGGATAGTCTTTGAATATTAACTGGTAGGTATTGCCAACAAATGAGTTGGTTTTCTGTTCTCGTTCGCCCCTTACACTTGAGTCTGTTTGATACTGTGGAGCAGGGTTTAGAGCAGACTTTTATCCTGACCTAGCATGACTCCCAAATTCCTTCTTTTCCAAGTAATTGTAAACTCTTTTCAAAATAATTGAATGGCTGAACTGCTTAATCCCCTCAGAGATGAGTGGTTTCTTTGCCACTGGTTTATATTGTACTCCATCTCACAAAGTAGATTGACTGCTACTGCTGTAAACTTCCCATTTAGTCCCTGTGTAGGACTTTTTTGAGATGACAGATGGTCTTTGTTTAGTGACTGCCTTGTTTAGTGACCTTTTATGAGTTATGAGCAATAAAAAATGTGATGACCATTCCTCAGATTAAGGACCATTGCAGGTGTATAAAGCAAAGGAAAGCTGCAATAAATTCATAAGCATAGTCAAGGTTTCACTTAGCTGCTGCTTTGCTTAGCGACTTAGTTGCCAGTCCCAATTGTAATTGTTGAAAAAGAGCCACCTGTGTGTGAAGTAGTTAACCATAGGCACTCTGCAAGAGCTCCGATTCTGCATTCTGAAATAAGTTCTACACCTTTACTCAAACCCTAGATTGCTGCTACAAATTGTTGGACTGTGCAACAATTTGCACAGGGGTCTAAGGAAGAAAGACGGCAGTGGTAACTATTACTTACTATCTCCATGTATTTAAATGTACTATGTATTTATGCATTTGCCTCTTGGCAGAGCAATTTACATGTTTGGATTGTATATTTGGATTAAGGGGAAAAAAGCGAAGCAAAGCAAAGAGACTTTCATTGTCACATTAATGAAGAAATGGGAAATTTTACTGTTTGCTGTTGCTGAAGCACTTGATTAGATTTAATTAGGAGTATGTATCTAAAAGGGCCCTCAGTTTTTCCTGGGCATGGTGAACTTAAATCAGAATTAACTATAGAATTCGTACCATATGGGAAAAGGAGAGAGAAATTGTGTGGCATCGCAAAATCTCTCACCATCTGCAATTTACAGTTTTCTCTTGGCAAATTGACACCATTCTTGTAGAAGTTAAGAATTCAATTTTTGTAACATGAAAATGAAACTATTTTGAGCTGTTTTGCAGAGTATTATCCACTTTCCTCTACTTGTCTTATGTATGCCATTATCTTCAGGTAATTTATGATTACTCCGTTGAATTACATTACTGTTCTCTTTGGTAATGTAATGTACTGTATGTTGCTGCTCCTTTTTACTTCCCTAGGAGTTGATGTAAGCAATGACTTTCCGTTTTGTAAAAGTGGAGTTAAAATAGTTTTCCAAATCAAATCGAATTTATGATATTGGATCATCAAAACTTTTATAGCAGAGTTGGACAATTGAAATGGTTCTTCACATGAACTTCAATTCTTAGCAGATTGGGAGAATGAAAATGATGGACTAAATCAAGGATAGACAACTAGCAGTCTCCAGAATGAATGAATGGGAATGAAATCATTAAACCAATAAAATGATCTAAAGGGTTACACTTTGCAAACCATAGCGTACCAGAATAATCTTGTAGAAAAAGTAAATAATATTCAGTTTTTATTTGCTGATTCAGATTAATTCAGCTTTCTTATACAAAGCTAGTAAGGTAAAGTGGTTAAAAGTTTTAGACTAAAACTGGGGATACCAACATTCAAATTTGTCCTTAGCTATAGAAATTCACTGAGTAATGTTGAGGCAGTCACTGTCTCTTGGCCCTAGGAAGAAGGAATGGCAACCACTTCTGAAAATCCTTGCTAAGAAAACCAAAAAGACTTGTCCAGGCAGTCCCTGAGAACGGTCACGATTGAATGGAAGAAAAAATGGTTTAGTTATCCATTCTTGGCAAAAAATCACAAAACTGCAGTATTATTGGAAAAGGCAATAAGATAGCTTTACAAAATAAGACTGATGCAATTTTGTTAAACTGGAATAACTTTATCTTAGAATATTATATATCTATTTTTCTGAGGTAAAAAAAGAAGCTTGCCTGGAACGAAAGGACGAAAGTAAAGATGAAAGTCATTTATTATTAGAGTGCATTTAGCTATTTAAAATTATTTTAATCATATTGTTCTTTGTTGCTTTTCCATCTATATGCATGTTTATATGCACATATTTCTAGTTGCAGGAGAAGAAAATATTTCAGTAAACCTATGATGGGCTATGTTCTGTAACAAGTTTGAAGGGGGGATGGAGTCAGAGCTCCTGAGAGTAACAAATGCCTTCCTTCTAGGATATTCTGCTTCTGTCTGCAAACCCAATGTCCTTTTCCCCCAGATTAGGTAGAAAATTCAGAGTTCTTCTGAAGGGGAAACTTCAAAATGTCCAGGCAGGGAGGGAAAGGGGGTGGATATGTCCCAAATGAGGCAGAGCAGGGTCAGGTGACAAGGCGAGGGGATAAAAAGCAGAAGTCGTGCTCAGCAGCTGCCTTCAGCCAGAGCCCGGCTTACAGCCAGCAGCAGCAGTCCAGGGGCAGGAAAGCTGAGCGAGAAAGTGAAGGCTAGGTCCCTCTGTCAGGTTTTTTTTTGTCTCTTCTTCTATCTTCCTGTACAGGGTCAAGTAAAGGGGGGGGGAACCTTCCATTGTTGGAACTCTTTGCAAGATTAATTTCCTTTACAAGAAATATCACCATCCCCATTGTAACAATAATCTTGAGAAGATCCGTCATAAGTTAACAGTAACCATCTACAGCGGTGAAAAAGGACCTGATCCTTGAAGCAAGATGACCACTCAGATCAATTCCAACCTACACTACAGCTACGAATATGAAGAGGATGAGTACATGAACCAAGAGGACGAATGGGACAGGGACCTGCTCCTGGACCCGGCATGGGAGAAGCAGCAAAGGAAGGTCAGAAAAGCCCAGCCAAAGAAAACCATCTCCACTTGAATGTGAATTTGTGCTGCTCATCATGTCACTCTCTAGAATGCTCACTTGTTGAAAACTTGGAGTGTGTGTGGGGGTGAAAAATAGAGGAGGAAGAGGAGGAGGGGCAGTGAAAGATAGGATGATGGTTTTAGATTTTGGCTGTATTATCATTTGAAGCACTGGTAGTGTCTCAACTATGCATTTTGAATTTTGTTACTTTCTTTATTTGTTACAATTAGATTTCTGCCAAGAGTCAAAGGCAGAATATATGGTACGCCTTCTCCAAATTTCCCCAAAGAATAGAATAAAATAGTTTACGTGTAGAGACAGATGACCCACTCACCCAGTAAGTTTCCACACTGATAGTGAACTAGAATTTGTGTGTCTCTACTCCAATACCTTACCCAGCTCATCATACTGGTGGTTACCAGTTTATTTGTGTGCATGCATGCGTTTGTCTTTAAGTAAGTACAATTTTATAGGAAACATAGGTACTTCTTTATAGATTGAGGATGTTCAAGGTAAAACACAAACCAACCCAATACAGGTAGTTAATATATTGTGCTTGTCTCTTCTAACATGGTCCTACATACCGTTTCTGGCTCTTTGTTGCTGCTTGGGCACAAAGGAAGACTTGATCCTGGAAATGCTTTCTGAAATGCAGTTGACAGGATGAGAGTAAATGTGGAAGAAAGCCTTTGCTTTTCTAAATTTCAACAGAAGCTCACTAAGTCCTCATTGTTGATGCTCAGAACTTGGGCTTCGAACTGTATGCTTCACTGCGTACATGGCAAGAGTCCCATCAGGAATAGTTTGGGATTTTATTCCATGTTTAGCTTCAGTCCTTCAACTAAGGTTATTCAGCACATTTATAAAGTTCATCATCTTTTCTTGGTCAAAGGTTATGTAAGATTTTTGCTACCTTTAGCACTTCTTTTGAATAACATTGTCTTTTATCAATGCAAGGTAGATCAAAAGATTATAGCAATAATAGAATTATTTCAACTCTCCTAATCATATCATGTTTTTTTTCTTTGTCCTCTGATTTAAGAAGGCCAGACAGTACTCCAAGCTCAACATGGTGCATATTTACAGGGGAAGATTTAATCAAATATACAGCTTGTAGTCAAACTATGCAGTACATTCAATGCCTAAAGGATTCTCCTTTTTTTTAAAAAACAGCAGCCACAGAGACTCTGTTAAAGATGTAAAGGGAAGCAGTGTCAGTCCTTTTCTTTATTGCTTTCTTAGTGATAATGAACAGCTTTCTACCTAATACGAATAAAAGTTGAGAGTTTTGTTGGGATCATAACACTAAATGAAAAAGTTATGCTGCCCTGTTTACATATTACAGTCCTGATCATACTATCTGCAGCTGCTGTCTTTGAAACATAGCATGATGTTGTTTGGGGTAATGATTGGGGCATTGTGCTCTAGTAACACCTTGCAAAATGACACAAATACATTAAACTCAGTTTTATTCTTACTTTATGAAGGAGGCTAAACTGAGTCTGAGTGTTTGGCCCAAGGTCACCTTTGAACTTTATAACTGAGGGCAAGCTGAACCACAGATTTTCCAGGTCTGGTTATCCATTGTAAAGCTGTATTGTGCTTGGCTGGAATCCTCCATACACTTTCCCGAATATAGTCCATTAAAGTTAACAAAAAAGCTATGAAAAAGGCTGTGTTCACACATTGCATTAAGTCACTTTTTAAGCCCATGAGTGTTGACTTTTATGATTCCCATAATATGCTAAACTAGTAAGCTTATTCGACTGGTACATGAAGTGTCAGTTTAGCATGATAGACCAGTAGAACTTGTTCAAAGGAGAACAAATCATGACTTTTGGAGGAGTATGTAAATCTAGCCATTTTCTGAACTTTGTCACAGCATTTTGAGTCAGTTGGCAGTTCAAGTCTCACCAGCTCAATGTTGATTCAGCCTTCCATCCCTCCGAAGTCGGTAAAATGAGGACCCAGACTGTTGGGGGTAATATGCTGACTCTGTAAACCACTGTAAAGCATTGTGAAACAGTATATAAGTTTAAGTGCTATTGCTATTTTTTTTTAGCAGTTATTGTGGAAAAGAGCAGATTTTTTTTTCAATCGAGGCTTTGAATGGTATGATTTTTAGTGGCATAACTGGCTTTATTTAGAATTCAAAAAATCCTTTGATTTTTTTCTTAAAAACTCACAAAAATGGAACAATCTTAATGAATGTTACCAAAAATTACCACAGCATAACAGATGCTACAGTACAGAATATATCCAATTTACATTTATAATAATAATTAAGTTTTACAAGAATGTGTCGTTTTTGTTTCTGTTGTTTAGTCCCAATTAGACAAAATGTTTGAAATCCCTAACATTTCAGGATGCAAATGGTAAAAAGAAATAATCTCTAAAACATTGCTCCACTGCATTCCAGCCCTTTCAGTGGGATCCCCCCCGCTCTCCTTCAAAAACTCACTTGATTTGGGTGGCTGGTGGATTGCAATCTTCATAGCTTTACATTGTCCTCAGTCTTTAAGAAAGGGAAAAGGTTAACTGGATGCATATATCTATAAATAACACCTGAGGGAAGGCAATCTCTTTTCTTGGCATGAGAAAAGTCTGTTATTTGGATTTTAGGAAGCAACATGCTCTCCCAGTAGGACTAGTGGATTTGTAAATTGTGAGGGTGGCAGGCTTTTTTCTCCATGATGTTAAAAATAAGCCCCCAAAGTACATTCCTGAAGTCCATATATACAACGATTTGCATGGTTCCTGAGCTTTGTTCAAACCAGTAATCTAATATTGAACAGCCAAACAAGCCCAGCAGTTGGCTAGCATATATGTACTATGAGACAATCTTGGAACAGGACAAAAATAAATGCCATTGTTTCTATTGTGGGCTGCCCTCTGCAGACTTGCCATTTCAGGATATGCCTGGTATGAGAACTGTCAACAGTTGTTGGTAAGACATGATGACGTCCTTAGGATTACAATGGCCATGACACCTAATTATAACTCCAGCTCATGTTGTAGCACAGGGTTCCTGCAATCATTCAAACTCCTTCGTGTGGAATCCTTTGTTCCACACATTTCCATAAATGTGGGTGTTATATAAGAGAACTCTATTGGTCTATATATCATGCGTTTAATCTTAAACAGGGGGACAATTCTGGGAAACCATCATTTTATTCAGTGCAAGAAGATGAGTTATAAAGAGCTGAAAAGGGACAGATCTATTTTTTTTAATGTGCATGCTGATTGAAACCTAATGCTAACTATAAAATTAAGTATGTTTAAGCCAATTCAAGCAGTGCTTTAAGTCTGCAATCATCAACACACACAAAGAGGTAAAGAGACATACCCTATTAAACTATGCATAATTTTTGTTGGATTCTGATTCTTGTTTCTTGTTGACTCAGTGAATCCCTTGAAATCTCTTGGGACAAGCAGAGGGTCCAGAAGGGCCCCACACAGGCAGGCTATAGTCTAATTACCATTGAAAAATGTGGTCTTCCTTTGTGACAGCATGCACTCTGGACATTATATAAAGCAAGCACACACTCACACACACGTGTTATGAAGAGGTGTTAGGAAGTTGCACCATGGGACAGAATTAAAATAAAAATGGTGGACATTGTCTGTATGTGATGATATTCTGAGATATATTTGGGAAGGTTACAGGTTCATTTGGGTGCTGAGATAACTGCTGAGATGACATTTTTAGAGCTGGGCAGTTAACAGAGCTAAAGTGCTATGTCCTCACAAAAAAATGTACCTTCATCTTCTGCACAGTGTAATCTGCCTTTCCATTTGGGCATCTCTATTTAAAATCCCTCACAGCTTGTTCTACAAAAATAGCTCACAATGGCAAGAAGAGAAAAGGGACATGCAGAATGCTGCCACAGACTATACAGCAAATACAACATTAATTATACCCGTTGATTCAATGAATGTAAGAGGCATCTTATATATGAAACAATGCAGTGAGCTTTGTTACAATAGCATAAAAATATTGCAAGAAAACACATATACTTACATCTCAATCTCTAGTAGATATTTTCTATTGTTCCACACTGAGACTTCTAAGGGGAAATCAAATATAAATCTGAATATGCTGTCAGATTCATATTTCAGAACTATAGGGCGTATTGGGGACTCCATAGGCAGGTAAAACCCAGAATTCTGTTGTTATAGCATGATTTTGCTTTAGTGCGGGATACAAGAAAGGACCTGCCTCCATTTATGAAGATTTTTGTGAGGGCTAATCCTTCACTGAAGGCATAGCCATTTTATCAGGTCCTGTTGTAGGCGTAGCTTCCTTCAAAAATCCTTGGTTATCCTCGTCTGGATGTGAATGGGTAGACTTGGCACAGTGCCTGTTTCTTCTACTGAAAAAAGCATTAGTGCTGGAGGCAGAGATGTTGGGCACAACACTAATGTTGAGGAAAGGATTAATAACCCAGCCCACACAGTGTGGGTAAATGAATATAAAAAGATTTGTTTATCAGGATGAGGGTTACTGACCTGTTAAACACACAGGGAAGGCCAGATGGAAGTGGTGACAGTTGGCATTTACTGTCACCAACTGCCAGAAGAGATTGGTTCTTTTCTGAGAAAAGTATCTAATGAATTTGTAGATAACTTCATTTGTTCTGAACAGGCTGGTTGTTGTTCCCTATAGTTTTGGGCTTCAGCTTCACCAGTGTGTCTGACAGATTTGATTACTTTGGTTCCTCTCTTATTGTGAATTCTGCTTCTCATTTTGGGTCTGGGTTTGTTCTGGAATGTCTAATTCTCTTAGACATTTGGTCCAGACTATATCAGTCATTGAATAAAAAAATTAAAATCCGTCGATGAGGGTTAGGGTTAAGTCTTTAGAAAGGAGCATGTACCATATACATCTAAAAGAGGTGGGCTACATAATTGCAGCCCCATCACATTTTGACCTTCTGGTAGACAGACCTGATCTCAAAAAATGCCCCTTGCTCTGCTTCACAGGCAGTGACTGGCAGTGAACAATCATTCTGAAGATGAAATTGCTAGGAAAGTTATTTTGAAATACAGTAGTACTTAGGGGATGTGCAACCTCTCCAGCTGCCTTAACTAGCTGTCCAAAATTCAGTTGAGATAGAAAGTAATGTTTTAATAATTGGATGCAGTGCTAAGGTTTGCTTTTTATCATTGCAGAATATAAAACATAAAGGAGGAAAATGAGAAATCCATGTTTCTTTTTGTTGGCATTAATAACTGTGAAATTGCTTCTCTAAAACTTATATTGTAGCGATACGTGCATGAAAAGAACAGAAGCAGAGGTCATGCTGCATATCAAGAGAAATATGCTGGTAGCTGGCACATCATGAAGTAGTTTATGTTAATTAAAAGTGTTATTCAGGTGCTGGGTCTCAAGAGAAATGCATTAGGGAACCACAGCTCCAAATATAGTTTTGCTAGAGGTTCTTACAAGGGCTAATATGTGAAGCTGTTCTGTATTAATGCTGTCAATCTTCAGTTCTAAAGATTCTTTTTCTTTGCTATTCTGTGTAGGCTTCTAAATGCCATATAAGGAAAATCCGTTGTTCTACTCTAGTGGCAGAAGCTATCTATATACATTTCAGTCATAGTTGCCATGTGCACTTCAACAATTCCATTTATTTGTATAATTAAAATGAGAGTCTGCATGGAACCTTAAAGAAAGTAAAAAGAACAAAAACATGTATATTAAAAAAAAGCAATAGCCGTAAGTAACATACCCCAACATAATAAAAAAAAAGACTCAACACCACTTTACCCCTAGGCCTAGGAAAACAGCCAGTTTTCCTTTGGAATATAATCAAGATGCGAGCTATATAGGTCTCGGGCGGGGGGGGAAGGATACTGTTCCATAGGGCAGGTGCTGAGACAAAGAAAGTTGACCCTTTTTTTATATAACTGCCTGATCTTACTGGATGGGAAGAAACTAGCAAAGATAGGGAGTCCAACAAATAACCAGGCTCTATGCCATGAAGGGCTTTATAGCTGGCCAGCTTTAATTCCCCCCTCCCCATCTGTTCATGAGGATGGTCTCTGCTATTATGCCTTAGACCAGGGGTGTCAAACTCACATTGTCACGTCGTCGTCATGTGATGTATCATGACTTCCCCCCTTCACTAAACCAGGCATGGGCATGGCCAGCGCATGATGCATCTGGCCCCCAGGCCGCAAGTTTGACAGCCCTGCCTTAGTCTATCTAACAGAATAACAGAGTTGGGCAGGACTTGGAGGTCCTCTAGTCCAGCCCCCTGCTCAGGCAGGAAACCCTATACCATTTTAGAGACATGGTTGTTCAATCTCTTCTTAAAAATCTCCAGTGCCTGGAATACCCACAATTTCTGGAGGCAAAGTCATTCCACTGATTAATTGTTCTAACTGTCAGGAAATTTCTCCTTTGTTCTAGGTCAGTTCTCGCCTTGATTAATTTCCATCCATTGCTTCTTAACCTGCCTTCAGGTGCTTTGGAGCAGTGGTCACCAACCAGTGGGCCGGGGACCATTGGTGGTCCGCAAGAAAATTTTGGTGGTCCGCAAAGAAATGTCAACCCCCAAAGCACCCCCCAAAGCAATTAATCCAGGCTGCATGGGAATACAAGGCCCACATGGCCCGTGGGAACACAAGGCGTGTGTCACTTGCATTGTGAACAACACGAGGTAGTGAGGGGAGGGGGGAAAGGGTGGAGGGGGAGAAACTTGCCCCATTCATCCCATGCACCTCGCCTGGCCACTGGGCTGCTTCTTTCCACTTCTTTCTTCTTCTGCTTTTGGTTGCATGCAAGGAAAGCAGCAAAAGTCTTTCTTTCTGTCTCCCCAACCTCCACCAGAAATGAGTCTTTGGGACCCTGCAAGGCATTCTGCTCCAAGAGGCTAATTTCTGGTGAAGTTTGGGGGAGAGAAAGAAAGACTTCTGCTGCTTTTGCTACTTTCCTTACATGAAGCCAAAAGTCTCTCTCTCTCTCTCTCTCTCCCCCTGAGAATGGAGCTGGAGGCGGTACCCTGCAATTCCAAATAAAGAAGATCGATTGGTAGGAAAACAGGGTGGGGAATTTTCCTGCAGATTTTTTTGGGGATTTTCCCAGAGTCTCTGGTCCATGGGGTTTAAAATTATGAGTTTGGTGATCCCTGAGGTCCAAAAGGTTGGTGACCCCTGCTTTGGAAAATAGATTGATTCCCTCTTCTTTGTGGCAGACCTTGATATTGGAATACTGCTATGATGGCACCTCTAGTCCTTCTTTTCACTAAATTAGACATACCCAATTCCTGCAACCATTCTTCATATGTTTTAGCCTCCAGTCCCTAATCATCTTGTTGCTTAAGGGACTGAAGGCTAAAAACATTTGAAGAACAGTTGCAGGAATTGGGTATGTCTACTTTAATGAAAAGAAATAATGATGTGGCAATGAACACTCAGACATTTGTATCTTCTTCTGAAGAAATCTGTCTAGCTAAATTTCCTGGGCAAGTAAATTTCCTAAGCAAGTTAATTTTCTAGATATATCAGTTTTTATGCATAGCTTCCCTTCAGTAGCAGCTGCATAAATCTGATTCTTCTTTACAGAATTCCAGTTGTGCTGGTTTCAGAATGCTAGGAATGTACAGGATATTCTATTAATAGTTTACAAGCATGCTCCTGAGTCTAGCTAAAATTCCAGTGTTTCATAGTAAGACCTTTGCAGTGAATGTTGTTCACTGTTCCTAGCAGTTCAGAAGTAGTATTTCTAATCAGGATTGTTATAGGAGCAGAGTACAATTCTCTTCTTCTTCTTCTTCTTTTTTAGCAAGCATTGCTTCTCTATTGCCATTGTGGTAAACAACAGTGTTCTCTTCTCTGCCATTCAGTTGCAGCTTGCTCTGTTGGATGGTAGAAATTCTTTAGATTGCAGAGGGAAGAGAAGCAAAAGTTCTGGAATAGCAATGAGTATGGAAGTGTGCAATTTCCTACGTGAGAAATCCTACTTACAAGAAGGTTCCTATCTCAAAAGGGGCTATGCAGCCAATAATCTCTCCTGGAGATTCTTCCTTGTCTGCCACCTGTGATCATACTTGGCAACCATAGAGTTCTACCTAAGGAAATACTGACAAATTACTCTTGAGAGAAAAAGCATCTGACCAAATGCCCAATTTTCTTATAAATTGGAATATAAGTGATATATGTATTGGGAAAAGCATGGATAGAGATGCACCAGTGAGAGAAAAGGACTCTGCATTTCCCTGGACCAAACTGATGCATAAGTAAAAGTAAATTAAGTAGCTATTGTAGCCATCTTAAAAATTCATTACACAGTGACCTGTGTGAAATCAGCATAGTCAGAACATTACAGGGGGTCACAAATGTCATTTGTTACTCCTATAAAACTGAGGTACTCATCTGTAAAAAAGAAGAAGAGTTTTTCCCCCCACTTCCTTGTCTATTTTTTGATGAAGTGTCTACACTTAATCAGTTCCAAAATGCTACAGGAAATAGAAAGCAGCAGCCCTTTGAATATCTCAAGTCAATATATTAAATTCCTTTGTAATCTTTTGGTTGGATTGGGAGGACTCTGGACCTGGCATTTTAGTTCTCTGGACAACTGTCTGTTATATGACTCAGATGGTACTAGAGAGAATCAACATCTAAAAAGCCACATACAATAGGCACTATAAATATCACACACAGAGAACAACACATGCTCTGCTAGAGAGAAATTACCTGAAGATAGGTTCCAGTATGAGTCCAAAAGTTTGGAAGACAAAACCTCTGGTCCCGGGTGACCGAGCCAGATTGGATCCTGAAACATTATCCTGGGACACGTATATTTGCCTTCATTCTTGAGAGGCAATCTCTATGCAATAGGCCTGTGTTGCCTGAACTGCATTGTAGCCTGTCAGCATTTAGCTAAATCTCTTTCTTTCTCTCTGATACCAGGTGATAAGCAGAAGATTTGACAAGTTGATGGCAAATTATAACTATGTTTTTTGAATTATGCACTGGGTGTGCTTGGTGGTGCTTGGGTTTAATTTACTGTATGATAGAGCATTTTTCTCACCCTGAACATGTAACGGACTTGTGCCCTCATCTTCATGCTAGCAGGAGGTAATCCTAGATGTAATCGAACCTATATGTTTGGGAAGAGTCGTGCAGCGTTCAAGTTTAACTAATACAATCTAACACTTAGGCTTAACAACTGTTGATAAGAAAGACAAAACCCCCCAAAAAACCTCTGGATAGTGGACATTGCAATTCCTGGAGACAGCAGAGCAGAAAAAAAAAAGAACTGGGGGGAAAATTGCAAAATATAAAGTCCTGTAAATAGAAGTAAAATGACTGTGGCTAAAGAAATAAAGATAATAATAGGGACCTTGGGTGCAATCCCAAAACAACTGGAGCACCACTTGAACACCATTGGCACTGACAAAATCACCATCAGTCAATTGCAAAAGGCAGCTTGACTTGGGACAGCTTACATCCTACAACGACATCTATATCACCATCAAACAACAGCATCCACCTATCTCAGGTTTTGGGAAGGACTTGATAGATGGATTAAAATGCCAATTCCAATCTAAACATCTGACTGATTATGCAACCAATCATCAAAATCTTCATAATTGTTTTATATTAACTGGTGGTGGTTAGAAATATAAGGATATATATGTCTTAATATTCACAAAATGGTGTGAATGCCTAAGACAAGAAGTCATGAGTCTCTGCAGGGAGGTAAGCAAGGTATTGTGTGTTGAGACATTATCAAACAAAGAATGCCAAGAATGTAATTAATTTGTAACAGATTGTAGCAGATTGTAACAGATTAACAGAGTTGGAAGGGATCTTGTAGGTGATCTAGTCCAACTCCTCACCCAAGCAACCCTACACCATTTCTGACAGATGGCAGTCCAGTGATGAAGTTCCCACAACTTTTGAAGGCAAGCTGTTCCATTGGTTGATTGCTCTCACTGTCAGAAAATTTCTCCTTATTTCCAAGTTGAATCTCTCCTTGTTCAGTTTCCATCCATTATTCTTTGTCTGGCCTTCAGGTGCTTTGGAAAATAGCTTGACCTCTTCCTCTCTGTGGCAGCCCCTAAAATATTGGAACACTGCTATTGTTATGTATGCAGAGTTTGAAATGATTGGTTGTTGTTGTAAAGTGTTTGAAATCATTGGTTGTAAAAGTGCGGGAAAACCCTGCACTCTGATTGGGTGGCAGCCGCGGCAGCCGGCTATAAATAGCTGCTGCGGCTGAGCCATTCAGGTTCGTTCTGAGCTGAAAGTCACAATAAAAAAGAGCTGAAGCACTCTGCGTCTTGTCTCTCCATGCAAACTTAACACTGGCGGCGAGGATGGGATTTTCCCAAGGAGAAGGCAACGCGGAACGCAGAAGAGCGAGATGGCTGCGCTGAACACCCCCCCCAGCCCTGTTCGATCCAAAGAATGAAGACTGGGAGTCGTATACAGATCGGTTTCAGATGTATTTAGAAGGAAACGATCTGGCCTCCATTTCTGAGCAACGGAAGAGAGCGGTTTTTCTTACTTATTGCGGTCCTGCAGTCTTCAAGATGGCGAAGGCATTGGCTGCCCAAGCAGACGTGAAGGTAATGGCATGGTCTGATCTGGAAAGACTTTTAAGAGCACACTACGCCCCAAGTATCGTGCCTCATTAGGAGACACGAGTTTTATCGCCGCAATCAGGGGGAAGACGAAAGTGTCAGTGACTTCATGGCAAGTTTAAGGAACATTGGGGGTGTGTGCGAATTCAGCGTTTTAGAGGAGGCCATGCGTGTTCATTTTGTGTTGGGCCTTAAAGACAAGGTCTTGCAGAGCAAATTACTTATGAAACCAAAAATTACGCTGAAAGAAGCTATAGATGAAGCAACCTCAGCAGAACCCACCAAAACCTCAGCAGCAGCCATGAAAAAAATGAACAAGACTACGGGCCATTCTGATGGTGAAAAGACCACCACAACTCATTTTGATGAACTTGAATCTGAGTCAGAATACAGTAGAGAAGAAGAAGGAATTAACAGACTCAGAATGGAGCGGAAATGAAACGACCTGGGAAGAAAGAGGCGAGATTTCCATTGCATAGGTTGTGGGGGAAACCACCCCGCACTGAATGCAAATTCCTGGATGCCATTTGCCTCCGTTGTGAAAAAGAGGGCACCTTGCAAGAGTCTGCAAATCATCCAGAACTCCACCAAACAGAAGGAAGTTTGTTGCAAACAACAAAGACAGAGAAGTCAAACCAAACAACACCAGCGAGAAAATGGGGCAGCACAGAAGCAAATGGAAAAATGAAACTCATCAAACAGTAACTATTGGTCATTCCTCTTCATTAAATAATAGGAAAGTGCATGTCAAGGTACTTATTGAGGGAAGACCTTGCCAAATGGAAGTGGACTCAGGTTCATACCTATCCATGGTGTCATGGGACACTATTCAAAGACTAATACCAGACATTCAAAAGTCTCATTTCAAAAACAAGCACTAACTCTTAAAGACTACCAAGGAACAAGATTCCAGTAGTTGGAACAAGAGAATTCAATGTGAAATTCAAAGGCCACATCAAATGCCTACCACTGACCATCGTAGATAAAGATCGCCCAAGTTTGCTGGGACTGGAGTGGTTCAACCTGCTGGGCATCGAGTAACTGGCATCAATCACGTGAGCAACACTGATTGGGAAGAATCATTGAAGTCTGAGTTTCCAGAGGTCTTCAGTGACGGATTAGGCAAGTACTTGGGGACCCCTATCACTTTTAACCTAGATCCCAAGGTACAACCAATCCGTTTAAAACCCAGGAGGGTACCATTTGCCTTGAAGGAAAAAATCGATGAACAATTAGATAAACTAATAGCCCAAGGGTACTAGAGCCCACAGACCACTCCAGGTGGGAGACACCCATAGTCACGCCAGTCAAGGCTGACAGTTCTGTGAGAATCTGCGGGGATTACAAGGGACATTGAACCATGCTACAACAGAGCGCATATCCGGTTCCAGTGGTTCATCATTTATTACATTCTCTGGGTGGAGGCACAGTCTTCGCCAAACTGGACCTGGCCCAAGCATACCAGCAGTTAACAGTAGATGATTTAACTGCAGAAGCTCAAACCATTGTAACCCATCGGGGTGCATTCAAATGCAAGAGGTTACAATTCGGAGTAAGTGTGGCCAGGCATATTTCAAAGCCTTATGGAGAGGATGCTACAAGGGTTACCTGGGGTGGTGCCTTATTTTGATGATGTTTTAATCTCTGCTGAAAATGACACTCAATTACATGAGAAACTCAGAGAAGTCCTGACCAGGTTCAAAAAGCAGGGTTAAAAGTAAAAAGAAAAGTGTACACTAAGAACTGACAAAGTAGAATTCTTGGGATATATGATTGATAAACAGGGCATCCACCCCACAGAAGCCAAAGTCCAGGCAATCAAAAAGCCCCCAGACCAAAATGCAAAACTGACTTGCAAGCATTCCTGGGACTTGTTAATTTCTACCATATGTTTCTACCTCAGAAAGCAACCACTGCAGAACCCTTACATAGATTACTGGATAAAAATCTGCATGGGTTTGGGGCAGAAAAAGAAGAAACTGCATTTAACAATATCAAGAGACTAATCACTTCTGATTGTGTATTGATACAGTTTTCTGAGAATTTACCTGTAGTATTAACTTGTGATGCATCCCCTTTTGGAGTGGGGGGAGTGCTGAGCCACAGGCTTCCCAGTGGGAGGGAAGCTCCCATTGCTTTTTACTCTCGCACTTTAACTAAAGCAGAGAGGAACTACAGTCAACTGGACAAAGAAGCTTTGGCAATTGTTGCAGCAGTCAAGAAGTTCCACGAATACGTCTATGGAAGAAGATTCACCATTGTCACAGATCACAAACCACTTTTGGGAATTGTGGCAGGAGATAGACCAATGCCAGTCATCCTGTCACCCAGAATGCTGAGATGGACTGAATTCCTTGCTGCTTATTCATATAAACTTATCCATAGACCTGGAAAAGACATTGGGCACGCAGATGCTTTGAGTCGCTGCCCACTTCCTTTACGCACTGAGGACCCTGCTCCTGAAACTTACACCTTTTTCTAGAAACTGTTGCCAAGCTTCCAGTCCATGCTGCTAAATTGCTAGAGAAACTGCCAAAGACACTTTATTGGCTCCTGTTGTGGGCTGGGTGAAAAAAGGTTTATTTTATTTATTTATTTATTTGACTTGTATGCTGCCCTCTCCCGAGCAGTTTCGAGGCACTCTGATAAAACCGACACAATAAATAATTACTAAAATAAATTAAACCCAACAAGCCAAATTACTAAAACAAATTATAAAACAACGCCCCCAAGAGGAGTCAGCACAGAGCAGCCTGCTCAAAAAGCCAAGTTTTCAGTCGTGGCGGAAGGTGCGAAGGTCGGGGCCAAGTGATCCCAGAGGTAGCTGATTCCATGGGGCCAGAGCCACCACAGTAGGCCTCCCCGCGCATCACCGCAGCGACATTGAGTTGCAGACTGACGCAGGAGTCCCTGCCTGTGAGCTCGAAGGCAGTTGGAAGCGGTTGATGTCGATGCCGACAGTGACGTTCCCATAAATAGCCTGGACCCATGTCTCATAGGACTTTGAATGTCAATACCAAAACCTTGAATCTCATTGGGAGGCAACCGGCAACCAATGCAGGCCATAGAGTAACATGGGAGAACCGGGAAGCTCCCATCACAACCAGCTGGCAGCATTTTGCACCAGCTGAAGCCTCTGGATGGTATGGGAGTCCTAGATAATAGAGGGCAGTAGTCAAGCATGAGGTGACAAGTGCCTGATGACCTGCGTGTGCAGGGCATCTCGGTCCAGATATGTTAACTGGTGAACCAGCGGGACCTGGGCAAAGGCCCCCCTGGCCCGGCCCCCACCTGCTCCTCCAGCCTGAGCCGTGAGTCCAGGAGGACCCCCAGATTCGTGCCCTATCCATGGGGGCAACACCTCTTCCCCATGACCAAGATGGAATCTCCTGACTGGTCGAGATGTCTGTATGCACAGCCACTCTGTCTTAGCAGTTGAGCGAAGCATGTTACTGTCCATCCAGATCCGTACAGCATCAAACAGGACATCACAGAGAGAGGGCATCACTGATGTGGCCTGGGGTGGAGATGTATAACTGCGTATCATCAGCATACTGATGATACTTCACTAAAAACATGGATGATCTCACCCAGCGGTTTCATATAAATGTTGAACAGAAGGGGAGAGAGGACAGACCCTGAGGACCCACAGTGAGAGCCCTTGGAGTCAACCTCTGCCCCCTGCCAACACTGATTGTGGCGTCGAGAGGAAGGAGCGAACCACTGCAACACAGTGCCTCCCTCCCAAGCCCCGAGATGCCGCAATAAGATACCATGGTTGATGGTATCGAAAGCCGCTGATCTAACAGGACCAGGACAGAGGAAAAACCCTGTCCTGAGCCCCTCAGGAGATCATCCATCAGTCGCGACCAATGCCGTCTCCGTGCTATACCGGGTTGGAAAGCCCAATTGGTATGGATCCAGGTAGTCCGTTTCATCCAGGAAGCGAAATTGCTGAGCCACCACCTCTCAACAACCTTCGCTAGAAAGCGAAGGTTGGAGACCGGTGGTTGTTCAATTCGGCTGGGTCCAGGGCAGGCTTCTTCAGGAGAGGCCTCACCACCACCTCCTTCAAGGCAGGCGGAAAAGGTACCCTCCCCAGAAGGCGTTGACCACTGCGGAGCCAGCCGCATGTCACCTCCTGGAGGCATAGACCAACCAGGAAGGGCATGGGTCCAACAAACATGTGGTGGAACTCAGTGGTCGCGCATAATCCTGTCCACTTCATCCTCAGAAAAGGATCGAACTCAGTCAGATTACATTAGCTAGACCACTTGCACCCTTGGCATCAGACCATGGCAAATTGGAGTTCAGCCCCCGAATCCGAGCGATCTTATCCTGCAGGAACTGGCCAAATTCATCTTCGACCCCGCGAAGTCGCTGCAACCTCTGGATGGAGGAAGGGCCGAGTGACCCCAAACAGAGGCTGGCTGGGGTTTTCTCTGATGCTATGAGGCGAAGAAATAAACCCTTCTGCAGCTCTCACAGCTACCAGATGGAGTCCTGATATAGGCTCTCCACTGGGCTTGGTCAGATTCGGGCCGGTCAACCTCCACCTGCTCTCTAGACCCTTCTCCGTCGCTTCATCTCCCGGAGCTCCCTGGTATACCAGGGAGCCACCGCGAGATCTCGCGATGGGTAAGAAGGGCATGGGGACAACTCTGTCAAGAGCCCCAGTGGCTGCCTGCTTGCCAGGCGTCAGGGTCTCAGCAGAGCTGTGGACCAGGGATGTAGGAAAAACCCCAGCTCTGCCTGGAACCTTTCCAGGTCCATCAGGCGCCTGGGGGGAACCACCTAAGGGGCTCCTCATCCCAGCAGTGTGGGGCAGCTTGTGAAAAGCCAGCCATAGGAGATAATGATCTGACCATGGAATGGGGTGTATAATAAGATCACCCTCCCAGATCATTAACGCCACTGCTCGAGACAAAACACAAGCAATGTTGCCCCCTCATGAGTCGGGCCATCAATCACTTGAGTCAGATCCATGGCCCCATGGAGCCATGAATTCCTGGGCCAAGGCAGACGCCACCCCAGAGAGGGCAAGTTGAAGTCACCCAGGACAATAAGTCTGGGAACTCCACCGCCAAACCGAGATGGCGTCAAGCAGCCCAGGCAGGGCAGCTGCCACACAGCTGGAAGTATGTGAGCAGCAAGCCCATCCGACTCTCAGACCCACATCTCAAAGGAGGGCTTCACACCCTATCTCTGGAACAGAGACCTCCCTTGGAATCAGGGCTTCTCGAGAATAACAACAGCTACCCCACCCCTTCCTGGGCCCATGGCTGGTGCAACACATGAAAACCTGGGGGCATAGATCAACTAGAGGGACTCCCCCTCTGGGCCCACCCAGGTCTCAGTGATACAGGCCAGATCGCGGCCTCCTCACCGATTACCTCAGGAGGAGGGTTGCTTTATTAGCCAGGACCTGGCATTAAAGTACACCAGCCGAGT
This sequence comes from Naja naja, assembly GCA_009733165.1. Classification (NCBI taxonomy): domain Eukaryota; kingdom Metazoa; phylum Chordata; class Lepidosauria; order Squamata; family Elapidae; genus Naja; species Naja naja. Next base: position 77,571,071 of record CM019148.1, on the reverse strand, counting down.
CAGGGGTCCTAGATCCGGGTCCCCAGGACATTGGGAAGAGGCATGAGGTTGGAGCATGCCACCGCCCAAGACATGGGGAGCGTGCTCCCTTATGATCTGGTCCCGTGCCTACAAGTGGCGTCGTCTGCAGAACCCAACCACCCCTGAAATGGATCGCTCCCACCCTGTCCTCCCAGGGCCCCACAGGTTGGCCACTTCAAGATCTACCTCAGGTTTTAACCTTTCAAATCTGAACAAACTGAATTATCTGTCTTAAGGGGATGTATTCTGTGGGGTAACAGAGTGGTTATTCCTGCAAACTTCAAAAAGAGGTCTTGGAAATGTTACATGAGGGTCGGGTATTGTCAGAATGAAGGATTGGCCAGGAGTTATGTATGGTGGCCAGGTATAGACAAAATGGTAGAAAACTGGGTTGCATCCTGTCCAAACTGTCAAAAGTCAGGCCTGCACCTCCTCTACGCCCCCAAACAGGAATGGGAATGTC